>JAPDSC010079860.1:0-31145 GCA_026290005.1 Latrodectus geometricus
ATAGTACGGACAATTTATCAGCAAGTCAAAATCTCAGATATATTCATTGAACTGCATATCGTATGAATATGCAGGCAATCGCCTAAGCGTACTTATTTAGCACTTACAAAGACTTGTGAATTCCGAAAAATATATCGATGGGCATTATCTTGCTGGAATACAGTTCGAGAAATATAATAATGTACTGCAGAAATAGTACAATCCTCGACCCAATAGTATCTTCATGTATTGACTTCAATTGGAGCCTTATAATTTGGATAAAGTGGAACTCTAATGGTATCCTATAGCACCCTAAGGTATAAAACCAGTTGCTCATACAGCATGCACAATACACTGCGGAAGAATTGATTCACCTCTGTGGCGCAATTGTTCTATAATTGTATTGTATATTTGTCATTTGTATGATATATATTTAGTTTCTTGTCATTTATTTTAATTTATATTAATTGTGTCCTATAGTTTCTCTATTGATATTATATTGTTGAATAACTGTGATTTTTTATGAAGTTCTAAATAAGTAGTTTTAAGATGTATATGTAAAAACATGCATGCTTTGATACATTCATTAAATAAAAAAATAAAATAACAAGTTAAAATCAATACTATTCATTAATATTCGTAAAAATATGTTAGTATAGTTTTTAATGTAAAACAACTGTACATATTTGCTTTGTTGTAGAATAATACTGAACATTTTATATTTTAGGTATATTGGGTGGGACCAGTATTAGGTGGCATCATTGGAGGTGTCACCTACGATTACACACAAGAGTCACACTCACAGCGTGTCTTGAGAAGATCGTTCAAGAAAAGAAATGGCAAGTCATCCATAAATAGGGACTTGAGCGCTCTTTCTAACAATGAGACCGAACTCACTCTGGACCACTGCAGACTTTGACCTTCGATCCTAAAAGAGCCTCTCGTTGACGATTGAATATGTTGGCCCCAAATGATCATTTTATGTTTTATAATTCAAGTTCAACTGACAAGCTTTTTGAGATTGCGATTTCGTTTGGATTTGAAACAATTCAGAATGTTATCGGTCAAATTTTAATCCTTGAATATTAACAATTTGGTTAAAAATGGAAATTTCATATGATACCTTGGAAAATTTTTTAAAAAAAAATTGATACCTGATTTATATTTTTTTTAACATTGAACTAAATACGAAGTTGATAAAAGATAGAGATTTATCTTTGTTTTTTTTTTTTTTTTTTTTTTTTTTTACATGAAATTAACAGAACTATTTTGGGAGCATGCACAAACGACGTTTCAAATGAGGACTAAATTCGTCAAAAGATCGAAGAGTTCGTAATTTCTGAATTTCTCGACTAACATTTAGTCTTGGAAAAACTGATAAACATTTGGTGCAAACACAAGAATATATATAGAAAAGTAATAAAATCACAACATCTAAGAAGTATTAAAATACTCAGACACCAAGAAAGCAATAATAGCCCTTATTTTCTGTAGCAATTATTACTTAAAATTTCAGAAACTATTTCATCGAACAATATTAAGAAAAATTATAAAGCACATTGATGACATAAATAATCATCAATAACTTTTATATTGTTTTGATAAACACTCTAAATTTTTTGGTACACAAATAATCACAACTTATTTGTTTATATGATACATATGCAAATAAGTGTATATAATATATTTTATACAATTTATGACGCATTAACATTTTTAAGTATAGTAATACTTTATTAACTAATTCACCATCCATGCAATGGCTTTCATAACACATGTAATGACACAGGAATCCAACATTTTGAAAACGTAATTTCTAGGTTGCGAAAAAAGCAACAGTTGCATCATAATTAAATCTTTCGCAATCGAAAAATAATTGGTTAGATTCTGAATTCTTCTAGAATTACCATGTTTATAGGATTTTCACATACGTATTATGGAATATGGAAGTTTAACACACACACACACAAGAGGAATGCTGATTAAAATATCGATCTCTTTCTTCATTTGTCTTTTCGAAATTGCGATACATGGTATCAAAATTTTACTTTGAATGCATTAAAGACCACCATCCATTGTGTTATTGAAATTTATATAAAATACCAACATTAAAATCGCAATCACAAAAAGCAAAAAAAGAATAGTTGATTAATCATGTGAATAGAATGTTTCCTTTTATATGATACCGTATTATATCGAAAGATCGATAATTAATATTAGGAATTAATTCTACAACTGGAATTAAAATTGCAAAGTGAAATCTGTATTACACAAATAACTTACTGTAATATTTCTATTTACAAAATTCAATTCCACAAAACAAAATTCAGCTTAAAAAAGAATACTTGTTTTCTGATAGATCAAGTCAAATATTTTAACTTTATTATCAAATACAAATGCCGTGGTTAATTCTAGACTCTACTGAATGATTCAGTTTGTTAATGGCTAAAATTGCTCTTCAGTTCAAAAATTCAACTTCGAAGTCTCAAGGAAGTAAAAAATATATATGTTCAAAATTTAAAAAAAAAAAAAAAAAAAAAAAAAAAAAAAAAAAAATCCACAAATACTAGAAATTTTTAACATTTATTTTAATTGCAGAACCCACTTTGTATCTATATTTTCAAAAGAGGGCTACCTACGTGAAATATTCAAACAGCGTGTTTTTATTTTGACTTATTAATAATAACTCATAATTTTATGTGAAAACTGAAAAAAGTCAAACACACTCAAAAGAGAATTCTCTCTTAATAAATTTGTATACATATATTCCATTTATATACATCTCAATAAACATGCCGATAATCCATTATAAATACTTATTACGTATAAGTATTATTGATGATTTTTAATATTTTATAGCGCAATTTGTTCATTAATTGAAAGGCAATTGAAAATTATATATATATATATATATAACCACAGCTGTTTTCCATAGATTTAAATTTTATTTAGTTCTAAATGCAACCTCGAATGTATTGCTCTATTAATGTAAAATAATAATTGATATTAATTCATCCTTTTATAATGAAATATATGAAACATTAACTCAAAAAATGTAATTTTAAAAATATACACTTGAAATGATACAATTCCATTCTGCAATTTTAATTCTTTGTTATATTCCCAAGGTTTTTTTTTTTTTTTTTTTTTTGTGAAAGATAAGAAAAGAATCAGCGAGAGGCTCTTGGGGAATTTCAAACAAAACAAGAACTATTTATTCTTTCATCCTCTCTTGTAAAATAAACAAAAGTTTGACATGAGTATGCATGCAAAATCGAGTAATAACCTCGAATCGTTAGACATTGCCATGGCAACGATGAAATATATTTTTATTTTTGTTCTTTTATTCAAATTCTTGTTCTATTTTGCATATTTAGACAGGATGTTTTTTCTTGCTCTCGAACCCGTCCCTTTCCACTGTAATCAAGCAATTGCTTTATTGGTCCAACTTCTTGTAAATTCGAGAAAATAAAGTTTGCTATTGTGTAAATTCTTGCTTAATTTATTTTTCTTATCTTTTTTTAGAATAGCTTATATATATACAATAAATTGTGACGTAATAATTATTGACTTTCAAAACTTTAAAAAGCACAAAGCTTAGAATTTTTTTAAACCGAAAACATACATCACAAGAAGTTAAGCAAAATATGTCCTAGTTAAGCAATTTTTTTTATATTATTGAACCTGAATTTAAATATAACTACAATATTGTGATAACAAATTTTAAAAAAAATTACCTGACCAGTTTTTCATCATTTTCTTTATAAAAATTTACTAGATACAGTAAACATGTATTTAAAATTTCTGGTAAATTAATGCCTATTTTATAAGATAAAGAAAAAACAACTTTTTGAAAGACTTTTTAAACTATATTATTTATAAAAAAAAAACTGACTTTTTAAACTATATTGTTTATTATAAATGATATGGCTTCGAGATATAAACAATAAAATCTTTAATAGTTTCATAATTTTATGAATGAAAAAACTAATTATCAAATGCAGTAATAATGATCATCAATTGATAAAACATAATAAAGTCAATTTCCATAAAATTTACTTTCATCTATAAAATTTATCATTAACACTCATTTCTAAAAACTAAACATGCAAAGAAAAATATTAATTTCCATAAAACGATCTCAATTGAAGAATGCCTATCACTGCAGCAGAAGATGAAGAATGAAATACGTTATGAAAGAAACAGTTCTTATTCATATCAAGAAGAATGCAAATTAAGAAGTCAATATTTTGAAAGTTTGCAGCAATTGTCGTAATCTCTGTATCAATTGCAAAGGTTTATCTTCGCACCCCCAAAAATTTAATATACAGAGTGTCTCCGAGTACCGTGTACAAACTTAGAGAGGAGGTAGAGAACATCGTAAGGAACCATAATTGCATATGAAAGCATAGGTAGAAAATGATAGATGGAACTGTACGCGAGCTCGCAAGTTCGGAAAGTGTGGTTTCTTCATTTCAGACACGGACAGCGTGCAATGAATATGCTACTGGATATTGGATTTTTTTCTCTAGGGTATCATGAAGAGCCTCGTGTACAACACACCTGTCATTTCTGAAATGGAACTGGTCGCACGAATATCCATCGCTGCTATGCGATCCGTGAAATGCTTGGTGTTTTCGAACATGTCCATCAATCCATATCGATCAGTGTAGTACGTGCATACATGCTAAAGGCCACAATTTCGAACACCTCCTCTGATTATCATACTTTTATTTTTATTATTAAATTTTTGTTTAATAAAGCGTTTTACACTGCATTCTGTGTTGTGGCGTCACTGTCTTTGTCTCGTTAGGGCTACGTTTACACCCATGCTTTCCTGTATAATTATCCTCACGATGTTCTCTACCTCCCCTTCAATTTCGTACACGGCATTCGGGGATACCCTGTATTAACAATACAACTATTCCTCCCGAGAAAATAGTTATTGCAGTCAAGTTGATTCGAATAACTTCAACACACGTAACTTCTACAGTAGCAGTAAGTATCGATAATTTGATATCAGTCACCATCATAAGCGCAGAAAACATATATAGTAATAACACAAAAACCTTAGTAAGATAATACGAGTTTATTTTTATGTATTCACACAAGAAGAGCACAATTAAAGAGGGATCACCAACATTGAAAGGAAATCCCAGGCTATGAAACGAAATTCATCCTGCAGCTTAACGGCAAACGTGAAAGAATATGGATAGTAAAAAGACACGCATAATCTGCCACTGAATATCACGCGTCCTGAATTGGAAAAGCCATGTGTGCAAGAATTTCGATGTGATGCTTGTGATTCTAAATTTAATTGCACTTAGAAATGTAGATTTGCGACAAATACAGTATCCTAATTAAATCTCGTACTACATTGTCAGATTTTGTTCATTCTTTTAATAAAATGGATTTATAAAAATGGATCACTTATTAGATATGGACGACGTTTGCCCCCATTAAGATGCTACAGTAAACAAATTCAGATTGAGCGTATGAAGTGGCCGGCATTTTAGTTTTATCTAAATCTCATTGAAATCTTGTGGATGTCTGTAACCAGTGAGTGTATGCGTTTCTCATTCCGTCTTAAAAAGTATGTAAGAGGAATTGCGCGCGTTTGAATCAACGGCGATTGGTTGGTTACTTCATAGTCAAATACAAGCCTTGTAAGGAGTGTTCATATATCCCTTTATTCCTATTTTTTAAATAGTTTTTCACATTTAAACATTTTTTATTAATAACTCCAATACATTCCGTATACTTTATGGAATTTAAACATTTTTATCTTTGTAATTTTTATTTTACGAATCAGCACATTTGTCACTGTCTTCCCTTTGGAATTCAAACATAACTTTTCAATTTTTTATATTTTACTGCTCCAGCTTTGGAAGAAATTTATAAAACTTTTGTGATTTTAAATTAGTTGAAATAATGAAAAATGTGAAACAAATGATAAGTAAATCAATGACTAAGAGAATGAAATGAAGCTCGTAATGAGAAATGACAAAAAGGAACATTTCAAGACCACTCAAAAATCATATTTTATACACTGCAAGAGTTCAATGCCGTAACAGTCGCTTTTTTAGCTTTTACTAACAAAATCTTACTCGTAAAAAAAAAAAATGCATCATATGAAGAGGGAGAAAGACAGATTTCACAATAAGCACATTTTCTTAATTACTATTAGATAGCGAGTTTCTAAATTCATTTCCATTCTTTTTTTACTAAACAAAAAATTCCTTCACTGCTATGGGGTATTACTAAAAAATATATGAATTTAGATATATCATATCTGCCACTTCTATCTACATTTTTAGTTTCACCTATTTGAAACTACAGATAATTAATGTTTTCATTTTCTTTTTAACTTGGATAAATCTTCAATCGACCTCTACCATTTTATGTTCCTCTCCCCAATAGAAAAAAAGGCTAGAATATACATTCTCTGATCGCTCATACTCTCCAAGACCACAGAGACTGGGAAGTTACTTCTCTACCACAGATGGGTTGAATGGAGATGCTAAGTTTTGTTTCTAACCATGGTTAACGAAGAAAGATCACCACAATGGGATAAAACTTTAAAAAAATTGTTTTCTTTTCAACTTTACCCAGAGAAGAAAAACACGTAAAATATCTCATGTGCTATCGGTAAAACCGTAAAGCTTAGCGATCTTGCGTAAAAGTTGCAGGACTGGATTAATGATTAATATTAAATGATTCAAAGTGAATTATGAACTTACCAAATATCTCTCAGATCACAAAAAACAGTAATTCACAAAAGTACAAAAATTGTGTAACTAATTATAACTTCGTGCATTTTTAGTTTTGCAAATTCAAGTAGTCATTTAGATGCTGCATAGCAAATGGCTTAGTATCTAAAGACTAGTGAAGCATTTAAGCATCTACATAATGGTTTTCAAGAAAATTTCACATTGATTGGACCCTATTCAAATGTTACAAAAGAACAAAAACTAGAAATCTTCCAAATACCCACTCCAACAAATTTTCAAACAGGAAACAAAAAATTTCTTTGCAAAATTTTTATTATATATATATATATATATATAATGTTTCCCTCCCCCCACATATAAAGTTAAAAATTATGCATACTGATTTTATAATAAAGATTTATTACTGGGAAAAAAATCCCACTTATTTATTATGCAAAGAAGTAAGCATTTTTTTAATATTTAACTTCACTATTTTCCTTTTTTTTTCCCCCAAGTTTTGATAATAAAATCGGTATAAGCAAATAATATATGGAAATTTTAAATGTATATGAAAATTTTCACTTCGGTCAAACAAAAATTAGTATACATAAAAATAGTAAAGTTAATACTAAGATAAAAGCCAAATTTGAGGGCATATATTTAAATTATTTTGTTTACAGACACAATGGTGTTTTAAATTCTAGCACTTTAAACCAATTTTTGACCAAAATAAAAAATTTGGAACAAAATCAAGTATTTTCAATTCCCAAATCTGCATCCTATTTTTAAATATTACATGCTGTTCCTAGACTTTTTAATCAATTGTCATTTTTTTAATCTTGTAGGTTTATTTATGTTCTGAAATTTGTGGTTCTAATCATAGGTTTATACCTATTATTGGAATATCTGTTGTTAGTTGTTTAAATTTTTTCATTCATTTATTATATAATCCCATTATTAATTATAAATAAAAAAAAACTGAAGCAAATATATCAAACACACTTGTAAATTGTTAAGTATGGAACATATTAAATTTGTGTACATGAGAATATAAAATTACTTTCAGATAAAAAGCCTGAATTAAATTTTTATATACTTTAAGAAATTATATGTAGTATTAGAATAAATGAAAACACATACATACAAATGTATATACATTTAGATACAATAGGAGTCATAAACATGCTTTCATTTATTTCGATAAATTTAAAAATCGTATTTTTATAGTAAATAAAAAAGTGTTTTATTTACAATTTATTTTTAATGTACAATGTCACCATTTTACCCGTTCTAACACTTTCATATTTTGTTAACCTTTCCTTTTTTGCATCTTTCTTGATTCTTGGACCCAACAATTTAAACCGTTTTTGATAACTACTGAAGTTTTTTAAAAAAATCGCATAGCAGCATCAGAAGGAATGGAACACACATGAATTTTTAGATGTAACAGGAATAATGATAAACATTAATTTGTTTTCAAGTAAGAGATTGATGAATGATATATTAATTGAAATCCACTCTTAAAATAAATAAAAATGCTCTTATTTTACAAATTTTAATGTACAATAAAACTATTTTTTCCTTTTTATTTTCTTTGGTTTGATATTTCTTTTGTTTTGTTTCATATTTCTTTTATTTTTCTTCATTTCCATTTTTTCTTTCCTTGCATCTTTCTTCATTCGTGGATCCACTACTTTAAATCGTCCTTTGACACCAGCTGGGCGTCTTACTCTTCGTCCAACTCCTTTCTTTGCAACAATGTAAGTGACATTGTGATCCTCTTTGGGCAATGCTTTCTTGTATATTCTGTAAAAAAAAATTCCTGTTATATCAAGATCTTATGTGCAGCTAAAACCTTGTACAATATTAAATTGGTTGACATAGTAAATCACATTAAAATATACAATGATATAAATATTTTATCATTATTTGTAAATTAACATAACTTTACATAAAAAATTTTATCAAAAAACTATTTTATTGATTATATAGTTCTAAGAAAATTAAAGTTTGAAAGAAAACGAATCTTATAATATTGGAATTGATTTTTACAATATTTGACACATTAGATCATGCTCTTGAGCATTCAAAATTAATTTCTAAAAACAAAATAATATATAAATTTAAGTAAAATATAACTAGCAAATTTCGTTTATTAAAGATATATTTTAATTATATTTTGGTCGCTTTAATACAGCTATATCATTTTTCGCCAATTCAATAAATGTAGCTCAAAAAATATGAAATGCTTTAAGTACTTTTTTATCAATGAAAACAACACAGCAGCTATAATAATTATTAATTCCATAATTTGTAATCATTCACAATTTTTTAAAAGTAAATAAAAATGAGTTTTACATTTAATTTTTATCAAAAAATATATATTATATTGAATATTAATTGTACTGATATGTATAAAATATATATATATATATATTATAAAAAAAAAATATTACAGTACATCACATTGATATTTGAATACAGATGTGCAATTTTCATGTTGGCATGAACATTGATAAAGATGATTTTTAAATTGTCTTTGAAATTAATCATGCCTCCAACTCCTTTGAGATTATGAAGAACATTTTGATTATATTAGTGAAATAGATAATTTCTTTCTCTCATGAAGGTACTTTAAATGGTGCAAAAGACTAAAATAAAAATTGGAATTTTTAAATTAAATTTTGAAGTATTATATATAGACACTGTTTTCTTTCATTCCCTCCCTCTTCCAACATTACTTACGCTTTTAGCTGTTCAGCTTTTTCTCTTTCACTCATATCAGGATGTTCAGTTACTTTTTCAGCTCTTTTTCTAGCTTTCTCCATTCTATGAATAGCCTGCAATTAAAGAAGCATAAATATTATCTAATAATATACGCACATAAAAGTAAAATTACATACACCATAAATATTCATCATATTACAAAAAAACTATGATATAATGCAAGGTTTTATAAAAACAAGATTCATCTCAATTTTAATACTGGAAAGAAGTTACTTTAAATTATATTCAAATGTTGCCAATGTTTTCATATATTTAATAAGAATCGCATTTAAAATTTATTCCACATATTGTTTTATAAAGTAGTCCTGACTATTTGCCTCAAATTTGAAACTCGTTGGACTATTGAGATTGTTGCATGAAAAAATATCATAATAAATAACCCACAATACTCATCTTCATGTGTAAAGAATACCTGCGGCAAGAGGTATTTAAAGATATTTATATACTTATTCTTAAACTTCATTATACTGGCACTCCAACTCACAAAAATAATAAATTGAAAAGAGCAATATATTCAATATTACACTACAAATTAAGAAACATTTTCACTAATTAAGTACCAATGTCAGTGACAGTCCAAACTTAACGTACTTCAACCAGTCAATTAGTTTTTGTTATCCGTGTGAATGGATTGTAATATAATTAAAGAACATTGTAATATCCCTTAAAATACAAATAATTACCAACTATCAGTATAATAAACTATCTTTATAAAATATAATAATTACAAACCATCTATTTTATTTACATTTTTTAATCTTCAAATAGAAACATTTAAATTACGTATGAAATTTAAAGCAATATCAAGTAAGAACAATATCCAGAAAACAGAAAATTTAGTGGAATAATGTACAAACATATTTAAAGAATTCATAACAAGAATTCATAAAAATAATTAGGTGGAATAATTTACAACATATTTAAAGAATTCATAATGTCTAAATTTATACAACCTCCATTGTATAATTTTAAACATAATAACATGTTTAGATTGTACTCTTTATCCACTATTTGTATAGCTCAATACATATTTCATTTAAGGTAAACAAATTTTGATATAAATTTTACAAATATATTTTGTGTGTTAGAGAGAGAAGATTTTTTAATCTTTTCTCCTTTATTTTACTTATTATTTTAATTAGCAATCAATATTTTTTTGCAATATTGTACAAATAAAATGAAAATTTAAGAGAATGTCAAATGACAAACACTAAAACTGTTTAATACACATCTAATATTTATCACATGAAACTTTTCACAAATTTTTCTGACAAGAATAAAAAGTATTTGATTTTTTTTTCTGCAGTCTTATGTTGAAATAACATAATAATAGAAATGGCACACTGGAAATTAAAAAATGTTGAACATTGAAATAAAACTATAAAATATATATCAAGTGCATATTGGATAAAAAAAAAAAATATTATAACTTTATTCAAATACGCATTTTAAATAAATTTGTTGAATTTGGTTTTATATATTAATTAAATAAAAAAATTCGACTCGGAATTAATTACTTACTCTTCGTTTTTTACGGGCTTTAGCTTCAATAACTTTCTTAATGGGGCGTGCATCAATTTCTTTTAATCTGGCCCTGTATTCTGTAATCATCTCCTGTAAAAAACCAATTAAAAATTTTTTTAAAATATACTTCAAATCTGTAAGAGTCGATAATGTGTCAAAGTAATGCACAAATTTATAAAAAAAAATTTACAAACCTGAAGTCACAAATAAAAAAAAATCCTAATTTTATAGCATGAAACCTTTTTAAAGCATTTATTATAAATAATATGAAATAAAGTATCAAAACATGCTGTAAATAATGAAATTGATACTTTTCATTGCAATTATTTTTTAATTACATTACAAGACTTCTTAAAAATTATTGAAATAATGCACCTTTCAAGCATGCTATTTATGTATCTGAAAAGAAATACTTATTCAGATACATATATAAAAACTAACAAGATTTTAGTGAATTTTCTTATCAGTTCACTTTCCAACATTATATGGAATTCATTGCAAGTAATAATTATATATTTCTTATAAATGATGTTCATCTTAATATTTTTAACTATGATATGCATACCAGTCATTACCTGATTTATGATACAGTAGTCTTTAGACTTATTCACATAATGATATAATAGTCAATAAAGATTTGTTTACATTATTATATAATAATAATTAAAAAAATTTCTTCCTATGCATTCAATTTTTATAGAATGATACAACACAAATATAATGTTTAATAGCTTCAAACGATAAGTAGAATTAGTAATTAATTGTTAACAATTCCAATTCCAACCATACCCACTCATTTTATGCACTGTTATGCAGCACACGTTTGTCTAGATATTAATAGTTGGATAGAAAATAATTTTAAAGCGTTTACAATAGAGAATTCTGTTTAAGAATTTAACAAATGTAAATAAGAAATTACTATAAAAAATAATATTTGTATACTACTAGAATTGTCAGCATAAACAGATAAATTAATAAGAGGAACTTATAGATTGAGATAAGCAGATAAACTAAAAAACAGTTGAACAACAATTTAAAACAGAATATAATTTTTCAATTGTTTTATAACATTCAAAGCATTAATTTTGTGTAATTCATCATATTCATACCATATCATTTAAAAATTATATCATACGCTTGATATTTGATATATAATATAAATTTATGTGTAAAAAATGTTTCCCTTAAAATGAAAAATGTTAAGATATTTATTTAAACTTACAGATGTTACAGGAAGTTGCTTTCTATAATGTTTTTTCTCATCTTCAACAAACCAGTCTGGGAGATTTTCATCGTTGGATGCATATCTAAAATATAAAACAAATAAAACAAAAGTAAACAAATTTTTTATTTTTTTAATTTCAAATATAATAGATAATACAATGCATCACCAATTATACCTATTGTATCCATTTTCAATAATTTCTCTCTTCATTTTCTTTGACTGTACCAAAAGAGAACCAAGAGCTAATCCTTCAATATCTAACCTGACTCTTTTTTTCTTTTTCTTTTTACCTAAAATATTGAATTTTAAAAATTGGTACCATTAACACACACATAAGTATTTAAATACTATAACTTATTACATTTTTTAAATGATAATGAAAAACTTTTGCACCACATTGACTTTGCAAATTCATAGTAGCATAAACATGGCATTCTCCTGACAATACTTTTAATCAAATCTAACATGTCTTGATTGATGGCAAACAATCTTTAGTATGTTAGGACCTATCATGGTACTAACATTCATTAAAATCATTATTCAGAGATAAATTGAGAGCAAAAATTTTTGGCTTTAAAGATATAAAATTGTATTAAATATTTATAAATATAATTTTAAAAAGCACTATTAAATAAAAATAGCAATAAAAGAAATAAATCTATCATAAATTTTCCAATCACATAAATGTGATTACATTTTTATAAAATAATTACACTTGTTTATACAAAATAAGATTCATAATAAATCTTCAATATAGTGACCATGTTGACTTATACAGCAGATGCTTGTTTTTATAATTCTCTATTTCTTACCATTCATGATTTTATAAATTAGAACCTAGTCCCTAACACGCGGTCTCATGGATACAATGATAACTTTAATTCCTGCTCGAACTTAAATTTTAAAATTATCTTTTTTGCAAACTCAATTCCAAGAACCTTCTAACTGTATTTATTTTTTTAACATATGGATTTCTTTCATTCTTTTTATTTTCTGTTTAAATATCATGTTAATATTTTTATTGAAGAAACATAACAAACACACTACTGATAGTAAAATTCCAGATTCCCCCCCCCCCTAAGACAATTTGTATGAAATTTTTTCCTCCTTAAGCTCAAGCATTAGCTTATAATCAATAATTTCATATGCAAATATCATAAAATACATTTGCAAGGAATAATCATGGCTTAGAATCACTTTATGAAGTTGACATTCTAAGAACAATGTCAATTTGACATTCTAAGCACAATGTAAAACTATGGCTTATAAAGGTGTAGCAGAAAAACAATATCTTATCTCTTTGACATGTACGCTTTATTGAAGAAATTATGTGTTAGTATGCCAAGAAAACTTAGAGGGAAGATGAATTATTCAACCACAAATAAAAAAATCCACTTGCTGATAAAACTTTCATTTTAAGACTTTAGAAGTGGACTCAGGAATAATTTGCCCATAAGAAATATTATATGATTAAATCATTGAGAACATAATGATTGAGAATAAAAAAGAATTATCAAATATCAACAATTATCAATCACAACAATTATTTAATATTGAATGACATAGTTCTGCAACAGGCTGCAAAACATGCAAATATGCTAATGTGATTAAAGAACTTTTTTTAGCAAAGTAACACTAAAATATCGAAAAAAACTTTAAAACGTGTTAACAAAATTGTGGTTTTAAAACAAAAAAGTTATCTGATTTTTCACTATTGAAATAAAAGAAACTGTTTTTAACTATGAATTTTATTTCATATTTGTTTTATATTTAAAGCATATTACATATTTTTTTCTAATAGTATTTTATTTATAAAGACAAAGTAGTTTGCAAAAAAATTAATTTTAAAATTTGACTTATTTTTATATTTTAAAAGCTCTTGAGTTTAAAAACTATTTTATTGGTTACTGAGTGTTAAAAAAAAATAAGCATCTATTGTAAAATCAAAGTTCAAGTGAACACTAAATATTTAAATTCATTGTACCTTCTGATTTTGAAGTTTCAGTTTTGAGTATTCCTGGCCTTTTTTTTGGACCTATAAGAAATTTTATACATTAATAAATATTCAAAAACAAATAAAGATAAAATTAAAGCAGAAATATTAATTAGAAAAAATAAATACATCTCTCAGAATCATACACATACAGATAATCAAAACTTAAGATTATATTGTTTAAAAAATGAAATAAATATAAAAATATAAAATGTATTAAAAGAAATTAAATGAATTATATAATTTAGATATTATATAATTTTCCAACCACTTATATACTGTTACTTGTTAGGAATTGATTCTGTAGCATCAATACTTGATAAGATAAATAATATCACATATCACATATATAAATAATATCACACAATATGACAATAAATTAATTTTATGAATGACTGGAATATATAAAGAATTAATTGTTTTTCCTACATATAATTCACAGTGGCGTATCATCTGCATGATTCCCCCCCCCCCAGTAAAATCAAAAAAAGTTGCATAATCCGCAGCAATTTTTTCCAGCAAACAGTCAAAAATATACACTGCTGATAATATGAGTGTCGCATAATATAAAGTAATTCACATTATGATTAAAAATATAATAAATTGTACAGATAATATTTATTATGAAAAAGAATCTTGAACATGATTGGAAAATACATGAAATAATGTAGCTATGTTGTGGCGCCACCTGTTACTTATTTCATGAAACATAAACAGTATTTTTGGAAACATTCTTGTATTCTTCTCTGATAGAGAATGTTGTTTATCAGATTATCCGCGGCAATGAATAATATACACAACAAAAGTTGGAGCTTTTTTAACATATAATCCGCAGATTGTATACAGGAAACTATGGTAATATGATTTTAAAACTTATAACAACAAACTTTTTCCATGCTTAAATTTATTATAATGAAGAGAGATTTTCAAGTTTAATATCAAAGCTTGTATTATTCCTAAGAGTTTGCTTCATTATATTATAATAAATAATGTTTAGTACACACATAGAATGAAAATAAAAAGCAGCTTATAGAAAAAAAAATTACTATGCCCTAAAGCAAATTATACCAAAAATTGAACTACCAATAATATTACGAAAACTAATTAAAATATTTTAACACATGGATTTTTAATATTATTTTAACATTGGATTTTTACACATTAAATGGAAATTATTAAAGGAACAATAGATTCAAATTTGTGGTAAAACACCAAATAACAGAAATCTAGCAAGTAAGGAATTATATATTTGGACATCAAACTACAACATATTTTTTATTCTACTTTCTCTTATTTTTACCTTTTAACAAATAAACTTTTTTCATTAACAGATGTAACAATTTACTTTAGTTTTTACCTTTACTTTCATTAAAACTAATTTTATAGCTTTCAATTTTAATAACAATATTATATATTTATAATAACTACAACTTTGAATCATTAATTTTATGTCATCGTAATAATTTATTTCATAATAGTAAATCTTTATTAGGAAAATTTAAAACAATTTTAGAACAATAATTTAATTCAATGGGTCTTATGCTTAGTAAAATGAACAAACTTGTTTTCATAAGTGTAACTGTGTGTGTGATAGGTTAATTATATACACTAATAATTAAATCAAATTGCATTTTAATCGTCATATAATTTACACTATTTTGACTTCAAACTTATATTTTATTTACTTTATTGACTAAAACTGAAAGACACTCCTAATAAAATTTATAATTTTTTCTTATTAGTTTATTCAGTAAATGAAATGTTAACATCTTTAAGAAATATTAATCGTTACACTTTACATTGGTTTACAAAAGTCTCCATTTCATTATTAATCATATTTACAATATTGATATTCATTTTAATTTATTCTGACCGGTTAAATAAACCACTAAACATTTTCTTTCAAATTACAAATAAATTAACTAAAACTCAATTTTCACAAAAAAGGATGACTAAAGTAAAAGTTGAAATAAACAGTTACAGCATCCATTGAGGACCCAATATATTTAATTTAAAGCAGCTAGTGCAAGCTTAAACTATTTTGATTACTTTAAACCAGCAAAATTAACCATTTTGATTAATTTTCTTTTAATGAAATAATTTTTATTATCAATCGCAAGCATAATTTATGTTTCAGATTTTTAAGTTTACAAGTTGAAGCTATATCAAAATGGTTCTTGTATATAAAATTCCAGAGTAGTATTCATAAATACATATTTTAAATAAATTTTTGAACAGGATATCTTTTATACTTTTCAATACATAATTTAAAACTGGATATTTAAATTTGTCTTACTATTAAATTTATGAGATACAATATGTCCACAATGTTGCCTTCATGGAGACTACAATTTAAATCATAGCAAAAGTATTAAACGCCATTTGAAATTCACTTCTACTAAGTATTTCATGTAAAGAAATTTTTTTAACTATGTACAAATTAATGATTACCAAAAAAAAAAAAGTAATGTATGAATCAAATAACTTTCAATGTATGAATGTATTTTCAACTGTAGGTAAATAAAATTGGTGGAATAATTACCGTCAGTGGAATTTTCTTTATCTTTTTCTGAGTTGGCATCATCTAAAAAAAAAACATTTATGATTATACAGAAAAATCTCAAAGAAATGAAAAAAAAATCTATGTTATGAATACCAAATAAGTTTATTAAAGTAAGCAAAATCTATTCCCCTTATTTTTGTGTGATACTGAATCTTTTCTGTCATTGCAAAACAAATTGTAATATGAAATCAGTTGCTAAATACATAAATACAGAACAATGCAAAGGACACAAGTATTATTAAGATGACTAACCTTTTGACAAGAGAAAGCTATTATCAGAGTCTGGAAAAGTAGAATGATATATGTATCTATATATATTTCCAAATACTACACAAACATAAAAATAGACAAAGTTGTAGTTGTAGCTTCTGACACAAAAGGTTGTGTATAATATGAAACATCAATATCTTTGAACAATTAATTATTTCCATTGGAAGTTCTCAGCAAATCATCATGTTATTAACTGGTATGGTAAAAAATATATTTTTGATAACACATAACACACATATTTTATCCCACACCACTATATTAAATAATATACTATTCACTTTATACATTTTAAAAAATTTTCCTTAACCCCTTTGCGCCGACTGTCACGTCTACGTGCTAGCAACGAACACACTCACTTCCTGGCCGACACGCAGGCGTGCCAGAGCATTTTCCCATTCAGCCCCGACTGTCACGTATTTGTGCCAGTGTCCTGAAACATTTTAAAAACTATCGTTTCTGCCACAAGATAGCATTGTATGTCCATATGGTTTCAGATACATGTACATTAGACCTTCTACTCGAAATGAGAGAAGCATGACTCACATACACGTGTTTTTGATTATATAAACAAAAGGGGAAATAAATGTTTCCGAATGGCGTGCTTTATGACATCTCTTTAAATTTGCACTTGGTAGTTTATTGTAAGTAGAGAAGTTTTATTTTCGCTAAAGCTTTGGGTATTTCGGTTTGCAGTTCAGTTTTAGAAAATAATTAGATCTTGTTAGAAGTGAATTCTTTCTGTTTTTACCGTTGCAATGTCGAAGCGTCGAAAATGTTTAACAGAGCATGAAATAGCAAAAATGATGCAAAATATTTCAGATATTGATACCGAAACAGATTCTGATAGTAGTGATAGTGAAACTATGATATATTCTGATCATATAGAATCTGGCATTGATACTTCAGAAATTTCATGGAATTAGGCTTAATAGCATAAAAGCTCCCGGCCCTAGACAGATGCTCGCGTCAGAGACGGACAGCTACCGCGATAAGAGCGCATTTGCGCTGCCAGTCCCGAAGGGGTTAATACTTTTCAGTTGAAACAAAAAAAAAAAAAATCCACAGACCACATATTTCTGGAATACATAAAGAATAATTAATTAGATACAAAAACTTAAAATAATAATCAAAAAATAATTTTAAAATTATCTAAATTTCTTTTGAATTTATTTTAATGGAGAGAGATTTCATGTTTGATTAATATCTATTCTTTATATATTCCAGTTCACAGAAATAACAAAGTTAAGTGAAAGTCTGTTAAAAGCAAATGTCTTAATCACATGAAAAAAATATTCAAATATTTTAATCAATAATACTGTTATTCTAGAAAATTATAAATAAATTTAACTTATTTTGCAATTACATAATGGTATTTACATTAACTTTTTAAGTCTTGTGTATTGTGAAGCTATTTTGCTACACTGTTCAACAATCAATTTAGAATTTTAAACATAAAAACTTCAATCACACAAAGATTTAAATTCTAAATTTGCATATTCAATTGTCTATTCAAAATAATTTCAAAATTGTTTAACCATAAATTTAAATATATTTACCTATTTCCATCAAACTAGGTTCTTCTTCTAACTGTTCATTATTTTTGTCTTAAATAAAAGGAAAATACATTTCATTATTCATCATACATATCATATCAGATGTATTTGAAGTGCAACATATTCTGTGATATATGTTGCACTTCATGTACACGTGAATAAATAATGAATAAATGACTGTAAGTACAGTTCTTTGATTACTGTTAAATTGATAAATGTTCTAACTTAGCAAAATTAGAACCTTAACTTTTGGCAGATTTTGCAATAAAGTTTAATCAAAGATATTATATTCAAAGGGTACTGTTTCCATAATAGTTAAAACAAAATAATCCATACTTTTATTTATTGTATTTTTTTGCAATATTTAGAATAAAATAATCTGCAATTTAAACAATATACTTCTTAATAACAAAAATATGAAAAAAGTAAATGCAAAAATGTAAAAATGAAAGAAAGGAAAATATCTTAATATATCATAATTGTATGCATATCATAACTGATAAAAATATTTTTAGTATGTTCCACCATATGTATCAGAATTTAACTATGTATATATGTTTTAAATATTTTTTATAATCAAATGAAATAGATTTGTTTGAAAATTTATGAGATTAAGCAACAATTATGTAAATATGGACTGATGGATGCAAGAAGAAACAGGTAATAGATAGAAATTATTGCAACCATATCATTACAATACTACTTTTAAAAATGAGCATATTACACATAATAAAATCACCTTACATAATTATATCATAACAAACAGGATTTATAAAATTTAGTTAATTTTAATTAGGGATAATTACTTCAAAAATTAAATTAGCTTCAATAAGGAACTAAACAACACCAACTTTAGCAGTGGAATAATCATTACTTCAATTATTTTTTATTCTAATCTAAATCAAAGATATTTGCAATGGAGCTATGAAAGGTAGAAATAGACATTTAAATGACATTGTGCTTTTATACAACTCATGCTTTTAACTGCAATAACCAAAATGAACAAAATAGAATTTGGGGCAGAAAAGAAAAAGTTGGTAAAATGCTGTATTTTTATTACCATATTGGTCTTGCATCCAGAATGTTATTTGGAAAAATATTAAGGTCTCCTCCCCTATGCCCTATTATGCATGACCATTCAGTGCTACTTCACTGAAAAATGTGGGTGTGTGTGTAGCAGCTTGTTCTAATTCCAACTTTCAGAACTTCCCTATAATCACAGTTGAATAGGATAATCCTTTTATGCAATACTGCATGTAATGTTAATAATATCTTACTAGCTAAACAATTTTATTCTTTTTTGTTTTCAAATCCATGATCCATCAAGCACAACTGCTTAGTGATTGAAGAACTAGTAATCAAGAATGTAGAACCACCATATACACAAAATAAATTTTTGCAGCCTGCAGTAATAATACAGGTTATTCTCTAATATTAGCAATCAATGTTGCATCATCTGAAATTGAGTCAGTGGTGGCCTGGTTGGTTAAGACATCATTCTCATTATAATAGTGAAATGAATTAAAATTTAACTTAAAATCTGCTGTGCTCACTGAAGACAGCTAGGACATATTAAATATGTCCTCCAAGTGAAATAATACCTCTGGGGCTAGCAGGTCAAGTATTCAGAGGTCTCTTAGGTCAATGCTTCTAAATTTCAAAGATTCCCCCACACTGGTGCAACAATGATCCAATATTCAATTTTAGAGTGAATATTAGTGATTTTCATCAAAGTGGTGACACTCATTATAGATCTTATCTTTTTTTACACATTGCAAAAAAATGACATTTTAAATCAATTAGGATATTTATTGTTTTAGTAGGTATTAGATTTTTGATGACCAGTACTGCAGTACAATATCATGCATGTTCTATTTTGTTAATACATCATTTTTTTATAAAAAAGATAAATATAAGAAAACTGAACATATTCCTGAATTTATTCTTCAATGAATAATTACATCAAAAATTAAGATTAGTTTTTTAAGTTTGATTACTTTTTGTTTTACTAAAAAGTATCATAGATTAAACTTTCATTTCATAAATAATGAATCTAAGATTAACTTTATGACAGCACTAACTGTGGAACCCTGATATCATTAGTAGTTACATCCATATTAATGAAATCCCTCTTTTTGAAAATTGAAGTTGTATTTACTAAGCATATGCCATAAAATAAAAATGAAATCCCATAAATTTACATAAAAAAATTATAATAAATAAATATTTTGTGTAGGTGACCAAAATAGAAAATTTTTTGACAATTATAAATCTATCAATGAAACAGTACAATTGAAAAGATAATTAATAATATGATCTTTAAAAGTGGGCAAGTATACAAATATAAATTTAATATAAGCCTATTTTAAGCAATACTAACCAATTTTTAATTTCTTTTCTTTAATAGTTTCAGCTAGCAAATCTAATTCCAAGTCACCCTCTTCATTGGCATCAGCAAAATCTTCCTTGTCAAACCACTTGTCAATAGTGTCCTTTACTCTATCTGGTCTGTCTACTAAGTCAATCATAAGAGGGTTTTTCTTACCTTCCAAAATAGTTTCTGTAACTTCATTATCCTCACTGTGTACTTCTGAATCACTATGAACAATATGCATTTTATTTAAATCAAAAAACATTCTCTGATTACCATTTCTCAACATTTCAAGTTCTCTTTTTTTTTAAGCATAAAAATAAACCCAAAACAAAAAAGACTCAGCTTTGCAAAATATTTAGCAATTGTTAAATGGAAACTCATTTTTTGGCATGACAATGCAAATATATAAGGGTTTTTTTTTTTTTTTTGTTTAAAAAAATTAAAATTACAAAGATTAATACCATTATTAATGTTTCCACAGGCATATTAAAAACATAATGAGTTAAGTAGTATAAGCACTTTTAAATAATAATTTTTTGCTTGAAGGTTGTGAGAAATAACATTCACTGGTACAATTTGATAAAATATTCTAAATGAAATAAAAGGCTACTTTTAAAGGCAAAACTAAGTTAAGAAGTTTTAATTAGTAATTAGATCTGATATAAATAGAGTACAATAACTGCACATTTATATTTCAACTACAACTAATTTAATGCTTAGTTTACATAATTTAAAAATTTAACAGTTATATTAAAATTTAAAACAATTTTTATAAATCCAATTTGCAAATTGAATAACTTTTTATAAATCCAATTTGCATGATAAAATTAATAGATCTTTAAAATTCAGAATCACTTTAAAAACATCGTGTAATATTAAAGAAGAATCCATACATATAAATATGTATGTTTTTTAGGATCAAATAAAAGTTATTCAAATACATGACATTATAAAAATTTAACTAACAAAATAATAATTAACCAAGATCTTGGAACCATTTGTTTATATAGATATATATATGTGTGTGTATGTGTGTGAAAAATGAAAGAACAAGTTATACATACAAACTTAACACAATAAAACAATCCGAAATTTTGATTAATAAAAAAAATTAATCATTTGATTGTTTTATTAAAATATTTTTTTTCATATTACAAGAAAAAAAAGGCCAAAAAAAATTTTCACAAAACAAATCTTTGCATTCCAATATTTTATTTTCTTAAATATATCGTATATCTACACAGTCCAATCACATTAATATGACCACCTGTCAAAAGCTAGAATAACAACCTGTCATAGACTAGACTGCCGCAGCACATACATGAACAAAGTTAATTATGCTCCTGAAAGTGTACACTGTGATGTTAAGCCAGACAGACTCCTGTGTCAAGGCCAGCCACACTAACTACAAGCAGGTGAGGATCCATGACGCAAACAACCCAACTGAGACTGCCAAACTGAATTGGGTTTAAGCCAGGTACGTTTGTTGGCTAGAGGAGAATGGTAAATTCATCCTGCTGCTCTTGAAAAAATGCACATTCACTGCAAGCTGTATGATACCTCACACAGTCCTGCTGGTAGATGCCATCATTCTGAGAAAAAAGAATAAGTGTATAATGGTGGATGCAGTACAGAAGGACAGAAACGTATTTGTATTGATTAACCCTGCCTTCTACAATGATGAGTGAACATATAGGGAATACTATTAACATTCCTCAGATCATAATGCTCCCATTTTAAGCTCTAACAGATTTAGCAGTAGTTACAGAGTGTTTGCTTTCAGAGATTTCACAGCAAATATGACAATGTCCATCTGTCTGATGGAGCATAAAAAGTGATTCATTGGAAAATGCTATCTGCCACCACTAGGTGGATGTCCAATGCAGTACTCACATACAAATTCCAGCCTTTGTCACTGATGAACAGGTGCATGAACCCGGAGTCTGCTTCAGAGACCCAGGCATAAGAGATGTTCACTGAACAGTAGTTTGGGAGACACTGTTGGTAGCCCCTTAATTCATCTGGGTAGTCGATTACTCAATGGTAGCACATCCATTCACCTTTACAGCTGTCATTCAACTCTGCCATCTATGGTCTGTGTTGCACAACATTAGCCACATCACAGATTTTGGACAGTCTCTTTTTGTCAGGCATAGTATATTTTCATTACATTGGCATACAAACAGTTCCCAAATTTAACCATTTTTTAAAAGCTTCCACCATTGGATCAAAAGTCAATGATTATGCCTTTTCGATGTCAGATAAATCACTCTGCTTCTGCATTTCACCCAACAATCCAATGTTTTACAAATCCCTCACACATACTTTAAATATGTTCAAATGCACTGTGTTACCACCCCCTTCTGTGATTGGTTATTTAATATCAATGTCGAAAGTATGTGCTGGTCACATAAATGACTGGACTGTGTATATATGAAATTTATTTAAATAAAAACTCAATATTAAAAGGCATCTGTAAATTAAGAAATAAACAGTAAACTATAAACAAATGATACACAAGTTTAAGTAAATAGTTCCAATAATTATTTTTTTTCAAATAATTACCAAGTTAATAATTTATAATTCTTTAACATACATTAGTATAACATTAAACGCTTTTTTGTTCGCTGAGAAATATATAAATTACCTTTCAAACTCTAGTTCACTTCCTTCATCTTCATCACTTGAATAAACACTTTCTGCTTTTTCTACAGGTTTTGCTTCTGTTCGATAATCATCCATAACATTACGGTCATATGGAATGTAAGATTTTTTGTATTGAAGAATATCATCATCATCTTCATTAGGTGGTTCAAGGCCAAATTCTAAATCATCCTCATCTTCTATTCTCATTAGTTCCTAAGTGAATAGCATTTGTTTAAAATATATTCTTTTAAGTGCACTAGACAGTAAAATTATAATCACATGATTGTATTAATTTAAAATTGTTTGATAGTATTTGTAAATGTGCTGAGGGTAAAAAAGATTTTTAGGTCTGACATTAGTCACTTTCTGTTCAATTTTTAGTTTACTATACACGGTTTACCTATACCTTAAAATGAATATTAACCCTCAACAAATATCCATTCTATCAGTAGAACTTGATAAAAAGGGGATAATATAAGGTTGACATATGAGAAATGGCAAAATAGTAATGTTCTGATTCAAATATATTGGGATGCATGAAAAGAGAGTAAAGAAGCTTGGTAAAAAAGGAAGATAACTAGCATAATATGATAGATTTGAGATTTTGTTGCAAGAAATTCATGTAAGTACTTGAAAGTTGAATTTTCAATAAAGTAATCAAAATTACTTAAAAAATTAACTTTAATTGAAAGCTTAATATGGGCAAGATTCATTATAATGAAGTTTGACAATTTCAAAAAAAAAAAAAATTTTATTTGAAAATGATAAGTGTTATACAAACACAATAAGCTTCATACAAGTTAAAAAAAAAAAAAAAAAAAAAAAAAAACTTTGAAAGTATTTTACTTTAAGTTTAAATAATTTATATTTTAATAAAACAATGAATATGTTCTTTTTCTGTTCAAATAAACATTGAATAACACCCAGATACAAAGAAATTTAGATAGCAAATTTTAGGAAGCCAATAAAAACACAAGCTAATATAAATCATTGAATTTATAAAACATGTCTCAGAAAATATGTACTGCCCATCACATGAAATACTTAAGAGGCTAACCTGTGTTACATTAATAGTAAACATGCTTGTCTTTTAAAATTCATCTTGGCAACTAATAGTTTATCACTTAAAATATAGTAAACTGATATATCAACATATTTACTGTAAAAATAATTTAATTTCAAAAAGGATATTTAGTTTTAACACACTAAATAAAATCTACAATTCAAGTTTACTTACATTTTTATTTTTGATTTGAGTAAGTTTAAAAAGTTCTCTATCTTCATCAATGATAGGTTCATCATCTTTAATAATCATTTTTAAATTTAATCTATCATGTAATTTTTTACGCTCCTTTAATGCTTTTTTCTTCTTTCGTTTTGCTTCCTGAAGTTTTGATAATTCTAAATCTTCAGCCTGTTTCAGGGCATTCTCAATGTCTTTCTCTTCGTTTTCTTCAATTTTATCTGGAATGCTATAAAAATAAAGGAACTTAAAACATACTTGCATATAAAAGAGAAAAAATTGTTAATACAACATAAAATAATAATTCATTTGCAAGTTGGAAGAACATTTATTTACCTTGTTTCTTCTTTCTTTTCAGCACGCTTAATAACATCTCTCATTTGCTTTCTCCAATTCAACAGAAGCCTAATAGCAAAAATTATAGTCAGTAAGGAAATTTAAAATAAAAATATCCTATAATGTGCAATTTATTATTATCTAATAATTGTTTAACTTTATTCAATGTTAAACAAACTTCCATTTGTACATTTTTCAATAATTGATTCTGTGTGAGTGAATGCAATAATATTCAACTAAAATAGATTAATGAAAAAATAATAATAAAAGCAAATCGAAGCAAGATTATAATAATAAGACAAAAGAAATAACAACTCATACTAACTTTATATCAGCTTTGCCTAAAACTTTTACATCTTGACAGCATTCTTTGATTTCCTCTGTTGTTAATTTATGATCTTTTATGTCATCATCATCAAAAACAATCTGAAATTATAAACATTTTAACTTTAAATTGAATAACTAGCATTTTGCATACAATAAATTTATAGAAAAAATGAAAAATAAATTAAAAAGATGCATCTAAACATATTAAAGGTATTTTACAACTGTAGATAAAATCTAATTGGGAAAGATTATGCCAAAGGATCCCCATAATAATTTATATTTTTTAAAATTGTGATAATTAGTTAATCAATTATATAAATTTATTTACTTGAATAAGAAATGTATTAAAATTTTGGCGAATAAAATTAAATAAACATTTAAGTCATATCATAATATGATGTTCCTCCGAAAAGGAATTTTTATGTATAGTCTTAGTGAGATTGCCAGTGCATGTGTTAGGTATCCCAGAGCACTATTAAAACTCTCTGCAAGAGTACTCCAGCTCCAGAATCCTGCAATAGCTGAGAATCGACACTATAGCTACAGATTGTGGTCTCGTCTGCTACTTCTATTTATATCTGTTGTTACTCAGATAATAGCTTCTCTCTTCTCCTACCAAGGTTTACCAGGCTGTGCCACCAATACCAAATGACTGTTATACCCTACACCTTGCCAAGATCTTGGAGCATTTGTTAGATAATATTGTTATCATTTTATTCAAATATTAAATTTCTCCTCTCTGTGACAGAGTTTTGTAATGTCTACAACTTTAATTTTTCAAATAGTTTATTACTAATTTATGTTAATAAATCTTGTATATTTAATTTGCCTTCAGCTTGTTTATAAATTTAGAGTAGAAACACTCATAGTGGCACTGGCATAACAAGGTTTAAATTTCTAAGCCCTTCGACAACTGCTATAATAATTTTCTTTAAATAAACTTTACTTCTGTTAATTAAAACAATGAACATGAAAATATAAAAAGCAAAAAATAAATTAATCATGTATTTAAAATATCACTTTGTCAGTAAACCTTTTTTATAAATGAAGACAAATTATTTTGCATTAAATGAGAAAGCTGCTTTTTTACAAGACATTCTATTGCAATTTTAAAACTAATAAACCAAACTATGCTTTGCTTTAATTCCTTTATTTTTGTTTTAAAACAATGCACTTATTTTACTTTTGAATATTTCCTTTCTCTGAAAATTCAAAGTAAATCAAAATAAACTTTTAACACTAAAACTACCGAAAGGGGTCATTTGACCCATTTTCCCATTAATTTTGCCGAATAAAAAAAATTCCCGGTATGTTTAGTGTTAACAATCCATTAGTTATATCTCATGATATACAATCAATTTAATTAGTATTACATGAAAAAAGTTTTCATCTTTGCTAGTTAAATTAGAACATTAAGAATTTTTTCTCAACCATTTCAGATCAACAATACCTTGAATCTAATAATTTCTCTATAACATAACCTCTTTTTAAAAATTAAGATATTACATTTAATTCTTTATATACTTAAGTTTTAAAAAAATGCAATACACCTGTGAAACTAACAAAATGTGATGTTAAAAATATTTAAATCACTTTGAAATGTAAGTTAGTTAATATTTAAAACTGTTTCAAATATAAATAAAACTTCAAAATTTATTTTTACATATACTAATACGAATATTACTTTTCTGGATCTTCCTCTCTTTTGAGTTCCTTATTAAATATGAGTTATTAAAGATATAAAAAAACATTATTAAAAAATAAAGCTTTTAATTTTGATAGATTCGGATGTTCAGATTGTATTTAATGTTAAAAAAATTATCATAGAACGTTTAACAATTCAAATTATCATTTATACAGAAATATTAAACAAGATCCAGATGTTTTCAACATTAACAAAAGAATAATTCTCGTCTAATTACAATTGCTGAGAAAAGAAAATTACACAATTTCTACTTCCATAAAAATAATATGTTATTATCAACAATGCATTTAAGTTTTATGAAGCTGTCGATCTTTGAAAGTTTATATATATATATATATATATATATATATATATATAAAACCAATTTTTTTTAACAAATTAATATCAAACAAGAAAATTTTACCATTTAGTTGACACAAATTCGAATTTCACAAAAATAAAGAACAACATGAAAAATCTACAAGGGTGGGTCCCCCTTCCCTTTTAAACATTATTGTAATTGAATATCTTTCTTAGGAAGAAAATTTATCATGTATTGATGCCATACTTTTTCATTATGAGACCTTTTAATTAAATATTGATTATTAATATAGAGTTTTTTTTCAATCAGAACTAGATTAATAATTCTTTTGTCAAATTTACAGAATATAATTATCATAAGATTTTACTTCATATACATAATTAACTATTTTAGAAAGTTTATTTAAACACAAAACTGAAAAAAGTAACTTGTCCCTACACTTATTTCCCTAAATTTAATTTAGACATAATAAAAGAAAAAATACTGCATTTGAATTTTTTTTCATCTTAAATAATGAAACTGTTTTATTGCATATCATAAAAATTTGAATATATCATAATTCTATTAGTATTGATATATTCAAACTTTTACTAATTATTTTCATCTAATCAACTTACTAAAGAATATTTTGCACAAAAATATTGGGTTTTTCCTCCTCATGTTTACTTTAAAGATGCTAATATAATTTTAAAAATCTATAGACTTTTGGAAAATTGAAATGCTTATAAGTGGATTTTATTTTACTAAATGATTTTGAAAAAATGCATAATAATTATGATTTAGAGATTGTTTGCATAGTGATGTTTAATTCAAGAAATAGATTCCCTTTATTACTACACCACCTTTTTTTTTTTTTTTTTTTTTTTTTTTTTTTTAATGTGAAGCTTAATTTTTGAACAGGATTTACAGTTTAAAGCAAATGCTATGTAACTTTTTAAAATCTCCTGCAAGTACACTCAAGGTAAGAATCATACCAATGACATTAAGACAACAGTGTTCTGAACAAAGAAATTAAAAAATTATTTACAATATAATAATGTACACAATGTAAAATAAATGGTATACAAAACATACATAAATTAATTTTATGTACAAAATTGAATTCCATTAGTTATGTAAACATTTAATTCAGATATAAGAAAAATCAAAAGTATACACATTCTTTAAATCCATACTAACCTGATTGCATTTACCAAGTCTCTCTATATGATTTTCACAAAATATGAAGTCAGAAGCTTTAAGATTACTATAAAGAGATGCATCTTCATCATATCCTTCAGCTTTAGGTTTCTTAGTGGAAATAGCAAGTATATTTGATTTAGTTTCCTTTTTATCTTCCACATCTTTGAATAAATGACTCCCATCCAGAAATTTGGGATCAATATGATCTGGTGACAAATATCCTTGACAAACAACAAATATTTCAGCAGATTCATTTCGAGAAGCTTGTGGTTTAGTCACATGAACCTGAAATATTAAAAGCCTAAATTTTTATAACAGCTTAATCCAGAAAATTATGGATATTTATTGTAATGATTCTGAGGGAAAAACATTTAAAAAACAAGTTGACAGTGAACAAAATAAAAAATAATAATTGTGAAATTAATTTATTAATACAGCAAACTAAGAAGAAAAAACATTAAACAATTTTTAATAACCATTACAAAAGGTAAATTATAATAAATAATTTGTTACAAATATGTCTGAAAATAAAATTTAATTGCACTTTTATCAATTTAAACTTAAACAATAATTTCGTTAAGTTATAAAATTAAAGTAACAAAGTGAATTTACATGGCAAGGAGTAGGTTATTTTTATTAATGGTAAGATTTTCAAAAAATATCAGGATATTTTTAGGACATATTTTAATACTGAAATAAGACTATTTTTATATAGTTAAAATTATGCATCACATATTAAAGACTAGAAAGCAATAAAGTGTTTAAACTATCATTTTTAGGAATTGAAAAATGGATTTACAATGGATTGGTAACAAAATAATATAAATTAAAATTATATAATAAAAGAATAATATAGTTAACAGAAATTAAAATATTCTACACAAGAATATTTTATTTTGAAAAAATGTGTGAAGGAACAACTTCAAATTAATTGCATTAGCTCTATTATTTACATTAATTTGTAATTAAAAATTTTTAAATTATAATAAAAATAATGAAATTTTGGTAGATTAATAAAGCTTTGCTTATCAAAGCAATCAGAATCAGCATGTTATCATTTCAATTAAAAAGAACACAATGAAAGTAAAACAGTAACGAGAATAGACACATACATTATGAGCAAACAGCTTAGATTTTTTCAAAATTAACAACATTATGACACTTAGTGGTACTTTCACCTTAAAGGCTTTTTGTACATACAAAGAATTGGAGAAAAAGTGTTATAATTTCAGTATAATTTGATAGAGTAAAAAATGCACATGATTTTACAGGGCATAAGAGTGATTCCCTCAAAAACTATATATTACAATTCTTCAATTGAATTAAAACCCTTTGAATAGTTTTCTTTCTTCACATCATGTTAATGATATATAAAAATCAGTTCAAGTAAAGTATTTTAAATTTAACTATTATTAGTTTTATTATCCTTATCGACAATAATTTATTCATTTATTCAAAATAGCGGCCAATTTATACTGACAAACAGTTCAAGTTGGCAGCTATGGTAGAGTCAGTGTCTTTTTCAACGACAATGAAAGAAAAGCAACGATGAAAATTTTCAACGATAAAATCATAACTTTGTTTTTTATATTAATTGAAGAAGTTGAAAGGGGAAGCTATTATGTCCTTTCTATTATCATGCAGAATGTACTTGTAAAAGGAAATATATTCTATCGCCAGAGAGGTTTGTAACTGAAAAACTTAAACTTATACAATTATTTCAAAAAATTAAATATGAAGCAGAATTTAATAAAAAAGAATCAGAAGCTTCAGGATTTATTCTGAAATATGAGGACATTTCAGGACATTTTTTTAAGAATTAGGAATTTTAGAAATATTTGGACAACCCCTAAAATTAAATAATTTCCAAATTTGGATTTTTTTTTAAATTATGGGTTTATAAAAGTTCTACCAAATAAATTTTTATCATAATATATATATATATATATATATAAGGTAAAACATAAAATTCTCTTGTAATTTTTCAAATATTATCAAACAGAAACTTGAGCTCCTTAGACTTCTCTTTTGGTAAAAAATGAACTCATCTTTTTTTTAATTTCCGAATACACAAGAGGTGAGCTTTTACAGTACTGTAAATATGCATGGGGCCCAGTTAAATGTAATTTAAAATTAAAATATTCTTACAAAATGTTTATTAAAATTTTTAATGAATATAATTCATTTTTTTTTCTTTCATTCCCATTCAGATGATAATGTAGATTTTTTTCCTTACAACTTTGGAAATCAATTTTATTTTCTTTTAATTCTAAAAAAGTGTTAAGGATATAATTTTGGATTACATATTCTGCTTTCCTATAAAATTTTTGATAAATGTAGAAATTGTTTTTCAGACAAAATAATTATACCAATGTAGTGATGAATACTTTTTTTGTAGTAATAAACTTATCTCTATTCAAAAAAAAA
>JAPDSC010079866.1:0-24666 GCA_026290005.1 Latrodectus geometricus
ATATATATATATATGTATATATATATAAATATATAATTCTGTCCTATAATTTTAATAATTTACTCAGAAGAAAAATTAAGCAGTTTATTTCGTAATGAATTTAGAGTAATTGGACAGTTATATAATCACAAAGTAAGTAATTAGAACAATAATTAGAGTTTCATATAAATATAATGGTATGCTGCTTAATTGTATACGTATATATATACTTAACAACTTAACTGTATATTCGATGAAATGAAACAATATGTTGCACAATATAATGATATATATAATGCAATCTATATGGATAAGATAACATTTCTTTTTTCGAAACATAACTGTCAGAAATAATAAAAGAAATGTGTCTAGAATATAATATTTCTTTTAAGATTCTTTCGCTTTCAGCTCCTGTGTAACCCAATATACGAGAAAGACTGTCAGAAATATAGATAAGTACTCCGCCAAATAGCATGGGTACTTTTCTGACTGCAGTTTAAACATCCTGACGGGAAATGGAACAATTACTGCAAAGTTCTCTACTCCCCAATAAAGTCATTTCAGATGACGATCACATTTCCAAACATAAAATTGTCTCAAGAAATTCATTTCTTCTCTTTTCCAGACTATATCAGTTTCATCAAAACTGGAAGATATTTTTCTGTAGCTCATATTTGCTCTTTTCTTATTCCTAAAGGATATTTATTTTAGTTTCACATGAATTAAATTACAATGAAAATTGAGTCATTTTCCATTTTTATCAATTTGTGTATTCTCTTTTATGAATAATTAAATTACTATAGCGATTTATTTATTATTCCTTTATAGAAGAGTGACAACTTCTGACTTTGTTCTGTAAAGGAAAATTTTGTTGAATTCTTAGATAGCATCGCGAAAATTTATATCTATCTATCTAGCTATATATATATATATATATATATATATATATATATATATATATATATATATATATATATATATATATATATATATATATTATTTAAAAATACTTTTTAAATATTTGAAAAATAAAATAATATAAAAATGTCGATAGAGTTAAGAATACGATGGAAAAAAAGGAAAGAAATATAAATTCTGTGGAAGGTATAAATAAGGAGAGTTAAGATTAGTTGCGAACATATATAGCATATTAAAGGTAAAAAAAGAGACAGCTTAAAACAAAATAAGCATCTATATCTTGTAAAGATATAATGAAAAATTTCTTCTTAAGCAAATTCTTATATGTACAAGTGAATACTTAGTTATTTGACAAGAATTTAAAAATCAACTATTCACTCGTAAGAGAATATTTTGAGTTTCATTATTATTGTAAAACGGTAATTTTTTATTTCCTGGGTCAAACACGAAGTAAATGTCTGTTTGGCTCTAGTAATATGATACGTATTTTATCACCACGTAGTGAACATCCTGATGTATGAAGGCTGTTTAAATGCTTTTTAACATTTGCGTCGATTATTGCTTTTGGAAGGATTTTTAACAGATAATATTGATATATTGAAAGGGTGGAAATATAGAGAAATGACAAACGTTCATCCTGACAAATGTGCATGCTTAAAGCAAAAAAGTAAAACCCATTTTTCAATGTTCAAAATTAGCTAAGGTCAAAATAATAAATTTCAATTCCTAAGAACCCATCATTTCTATGGAGAGAAAACTATGCCTTCTCCTCATATTCTCAATCATTTTAATGATTGAGATAATTTCATTTTGATCATGATTGAAATCATGATTGAGATCTCAATCATTTTAATAATTTAATGACGGATGTCATCTCATGACATAAAAGCATGGAACATAGTTTTTATGTATTCATTCTATTATATTTTTATTACTCTATTTTCTATCTTCCAGATAATCCTTTCTTGATAAATACATAAATCGTGATAATGATAAATAAGTTTTTAGGCATGAATCCGTATTTTTTTCAGATTTTCATTTTCTGTCATGATGACAAAAAGATGACGGTAAAAAAATAGAAGTTTTATTCAGGGATATCTTTTTAAACGTAAGTACAAAAGAAAATATCTCAGTAACGCATATTACAGTAATTTTTTCAATCAAAAACCAGAATGTGTTAATAATTTTATTAATTATAAACCAAAGAAAAATTTGGTTGATCAGCAAAAAAATAATCAACACAGAAACTTTTTCATTTTTAATAGAAAGCACTTTTAAGTTTACTAATTAAATTGAAGAGCATCTAACCAACTTTCGATCAATGAATAATTTTGATCGAAGTTTTCTTGGCCATAGTAGTGACTGATTGAAATAAAAATTTAAAATAAAGAGAACTAGTGTTTATTCTTATATGAATAACAAATGTACTTTAATCGTGTGTGAATAATTGAGGGTATGTTGAATATTAATGTAAATCATTAATTCAATGCTAATTTGGGCAAATTCAAAAGAAATTATATTGTCAATAAAGCAATTTCGGCACTAAGGATTCGTTTATAACACCCAGTATTGGAAGTTGGATTTCAGATATTTGACACATAATATTGAAAGAACTTGTCATAAAAATGTTTAGAGTTTAGAATAATTTTGATACGATTATTAATACTTTTTTATAATAGTTACTTAGATCATTATTCTGGATAGATCAACTAGCGTGAGCAAAAAAAAAAATCAGACTTTGGTAAGTATGAGATGTGAGAAATGATTTTTTTTGATTATTTGCGAACAAGATAAATTTTCCTGCTATTTTCTATATATATATATATATATATATATATATATATATATATATATATATATATATATATATAATGTTTAATTTAATGATTAAATAATCTTTTAAATGATTTAATTATTAAGCAATACTACTAATAATACCTTTTACATAATTTAAATATGAAATTATACGTATATTTAAATTATATAAATGATTATTTCAGATGTAGCTACGTCTCTAGTAAACGATACAATAAATTTGAACAATACTATGAGCAATAAATTATATTAACTTTAATAACAGAGGTAACTACTTATTTTGTAATTTACAATGCATTTTACAATAATTTTATTTCTAAAAGAGAATAAAATATCTTGGATATTTAGATTCTGTAGAAAATAAAACTTAACACATAAAAGCCATTTTATATTTTCCTAGATTAAAAATAGATTATGACATTTTCAGCTCACCCCAAATTTTACCAAAAAATGCAGTACTAAAACTCTTTATATTTAGAATTCTGCGTCAGTGGTTCGAAACACAATGTCCTATTTTATTTTTAATGCATAAAAATATAAGCTTGATCTCAAAAGTATTCATCATTTTGAAGTAAGACGTGATGTCTACCAAAGTATTAAATTTTGTTTTTATATCAATGTTCAGACATAATTTTTTTCTTACGTTTATTAAGAAGTGGAATTTTTCTAGTAATCCCTTTTTACAATTATTATATCAATAAAAATGACTAAATTAACAATTCAATGTGAAATTCTTTGTGCAAATAAAAAGACCATATAAATTTTAATTTTTAATAAGATTTGTAGCTTTAGTTTAAAATTTTATTTTTTATGCAATATATTGAGCTATCCTTGCATAAAGCTTTTTGGTTAATTAAAAAAAATTATGAAAGATAGAAAAATATATGCTTATTTTTAATTTGCATTTAATTCATATTTTTTCATGTCACAAGCACTTTTTTCAATTGAATGATGGGTAAATATTTAAAATAGTTACAGTAGTAATAGATAAAAATAAATTTTCTTCATATCTATCATTTAATTTCTACCCATAGCAAAGTTTGATACTCATGATAAGTTAAACTTTTTATTTTAAAAATTTCCATTCCAAAAAAATTGAACTGAATAGTGTATGATGTAATTAGAAAATAGCTAAGAAATTTGTTTTAATTTTTATATATTGTATTTTTTAAAGAAAACCTTGAAAAATTAATATTTTGCACACACTGTTTTATTATTCTCCTTATACATAAATAAAGTAATTTACCTTTTTTTAATCTTATATTCATAGTTTAACATTGCTAAATTATGAGAAATACTTAAAACAAAAAATAATATATAAAATAGTATTTCAATTTTAAAAGTTTTTAGGCCTGTTGATAAAATGTAAAATACTTTCTTCAAAATACCTAAAGCAATATCAATCAAATTAATAGTTTTTAATTTATAAAAGAGATAAAAGAGAAAGGTTTCAAATAGTTTTTATAATAATCTCTAATTACCTTTAATTTCAATTTAGTGAAATTATAGCATTAAAAAGGATAAACAAATTTATAAAAATGAAGTATATAAGCGTATTTATTAGTTCCAAAGCAGTTTCCTTAAAATGTTAATATTTTCCGTAACATAAAGCATAAATGGCCTTTGCAATAAAGCATGTGATATTTCAAATAAACAATTTAACAAGATAAAAATTACATGTTCTTTTTTATTCCTTTTATTTTCTATTGGTAATAATTTTCATAACCAATAGTTTTGATTAATAGTATAGGATGTAATAAAATAAATTTCATTTATTGAGCAGTATATCACAATCAATGTAAGGATTAAGCTATTTACAAATGATATGATTTCACGCGATATTTTATACAGTACTAGGTGAAAATGCGCTTTAGGTTCCCTACTCTGCCAACTTGGCGAAAGTGTTCTGTGAGTCCCGTACTTGGCGGGTTTTCAAAAACGCTGTTGCCATGGCGATAATGGAATGCAATTTTTAACGGTTTTAACTAATTAGCAACCAATGAAAATGACCGATTTTTCAAACTGAAACTAATTAACGACCAATGAAAATGCTAAAAGAAAAAAACCAATTAATGAGCATGCGCGAAAAAGCGCAAATTATTTTTTCCGGAGGTTGCCATAAAGAGCTCATTAGCTATAAAAACGTCCGGTTTACCACGCTTGGTGCATTCATCGCCAAGTTGGCAGAGTAAGGGACCTAAAGCGCAGATTAACGCAGTACTAATTTAATTATATTTTCTTAATATAGGAAAACATACAAATGGAATGGAATAATCTTTTAATAGATGTGTCACAAAATTGTATTCTAATTATATCTGGAGTGACAGGTTAAGTCTAGGATTTTCTACTTGCTTATGTCTAGATGTCCTGGTGTTTCTTATGTCCTGGTTCTAAAAATATGATCTCCTGCTTTTTAATTAAGAAGAATCACTCGTTTCCGGGGACCACTAGAGAGTATGTACACTGGGTGACATTAGGAAAACAAGATATTACATTTCCCAATCAATTTTTTAAGCAAGGATAGAGTTTTTATTCAAATATTATATATCGGATTTCTTACATTTACAGTACCACAGGTCTCAGTTATTACGGTTCTCTTCACTTGGAGTGCTTAGTTAAAATTTTTTCAATTTTGTTTTATGGTTGCTTTTCAACAATCACGCAGTCATTCAAATTTTTTCTCCAAAAAATTGTTGTGTTGAGGTGTAAAATTTTTAAATTTTTCCGTGAACATGCTTTTGATACAGTGAAAGATGTAGTAAACTAGTCAAATTTTATAACATTTTATTCTTAAGTTCAATGCTTCTTCTATAATTAAGGAAAGACAACGTAATTTTTTATTGCTCCTCCTTCTTAAATTTCAATATTTTTTACTTCATTATTGGCAATTTTATGATCATCTGTTTTTCCATCTGATGTCAGCTTTTATCTTCTCTCATATGCACTTTTCTGCAAACTTTGTACGCTGGATTGTTTGAATACGTTTAGAAGTTTTTATATTTTTAAAATCTCATTGGGTATTTTTTCCGTAATTTAAATCTTTTGGTAATTCCAAACAAAAAGAGCTCGTGTCTTAGTCGTCACTTTAGTTACAGCAAGAAGTCTGGTTATTCTAATTGTGAATTATCTGATGTCAGTTTGTTAAATAAATAAACTTCAGATAACTGATCATTTATTAAAATAGATATTTGAAGTTAAGAAATAAATTGGACCTTCCAAATAACTATTTAGAGTAGCAATTCCTTCAAAAAATAAATTTAAATTCACTATATTTTCCAGAGCATATTTCTTTGTATTTAAGTGTATTGCAAAGTAAAGTGAGATGAGGGAAAACTGTGCAAAGAAAATGTTTTACATGGTTAAAGTATTTCCATTTATCTTTCGTCATTAATGATACATAAACTTCAAACATCCTAAAATCAAGCATTAGTTTTAAAGATAAAGGGATAACGTTTTCTTTAGTAAACAAAGGATTAAAACTTACCTCTACACTGTACTTTTTTCTTGATCAGATATCGATCAATAATTATTAATAAGTTAATAATTATTAATAAGTATGACATAGTTCATTACGCTTATTTATTTTTGAGATTTAATAAGGTCGCGCTTCGAGTTCTTCCAAAAAATGATGAGGGTTGTCTCTTTAATAATTAATTTTTCAATAATCTTTTCTAACTGTGCAAACAATTATCAAGACAAACATGTTACTTTCCAATGAGAAAGATATTTAAAACTGTAAATGCTTGGTTAGTCAGTATAATTGCTTTGTATTTGAATGCGAATAAAAGTATTTTTTTTAAGAAGTATTCTTAATTTAAATTATTTGAAAAATATTAAGTTGAATTATTTAATACAATAATAATTTCGGTACCACGGAAAAGTTGTATTCTTTGGGAAATGCAGTGAGAGAAAAGGATTGATTATGCAAATTGACTTGAAAAAATTTCGCATCTCAACAACCTTAAAAAATGGAAAAATGGAAGCATTGGGTGATTTTATAACACTTGAATATATAAATAATAATGATTAATTTATATTCATAGATATTTATATTATTTGATGCAAATATGAAGTTTTTATTTTCTATTTTATTAAATATTGAAAGTAATTTTATAAATAAAAGAGTTTTTTTTATATGAATTTAGTACTATTGACTACTATTTACTCCTATTTTGCTAATTTGACGCTATATTGCGTTTAGTGTGGTTTAATTAAAATCATCGAAGAATCAAGAATAACATGACGGCATTTCTTCTGACGAATCCCATTTCATTTTTGATCATCATTTTGGTCATATACCTGTTTGATGGAAATTTGGAAAACACACTTTGCCACACTAGATTCAACAATGCCATATCAGTCTATTACCTGAATTGATGGTATGGAATTTCATTGGATCTATATCTTTCTCAATTTTTACTAGCATTGACTTGATTTTGAACAGTGGCTGTTGTATTTAAGTTATATGTATATGTTAAAATACATAACTTTACACTTTTAATTGACTTTTTTGATGTAGTAAATCTGTTGCTTTGTTTAACACTTATTGATATCTGTCACTAACGGAAAACATCTCGCTAATAGTCACTGAGAGGCTTTTCGTCACTAAAAGTTAGTCATTGAGCTGTTGTATTGTGTTGCGTATTCATAAAACTATAGTGGCCAATAATTTATGATTTATTAAATGCTCTGGGTATTATTTTTTTATCAGAGGTTGTTGTTTTAATTATTATTTTTTTCAGGGTCCACGTTTCAAAATTTCTTAAAAATTTAACCATGTGATATTTATATTTCTTATTATATCAGTAAAATTATTCCTTTCTTCTTGATGCAGCAATTTTAATATCCCTAACTGAATGTTAATTAATTAGAGGTAAGGTGTGTTTTAATTTCTTTGAAATTTATAGAAGAAATATTTAAGAACTTATATTATTGACTGCTATTTAAAAAAGCTTTAAGAAAACTTTCTAAATTTATGCATACATACATACATAGATAGATACATACATATATATAATATCCATGTAAGTAATGTATAACTTAAACCTAATTAGAAAAGTTAATCATTATTAATATCACTATTAAATTTTTAAAGCCTTTGATAATATTCTTATATTTAATGTCCTTATTAGATTTATTTGAGGTAATTTACTAATAGTAATTTATATGTATATAATTTGAAGTAAGGGTAACTATAATTATTGAAAACAATTAATTTTAAGAACATTATATATTTGAAAATTAATTTTTGTTGCATTCGGGGAAGAAAGATATTAAAATTGATGATGATAGTTAATTTTAAAAGAAAAGAGAATATATTACAATTTGATAGTTATTAAAAATTAATATACAATTAAATAATTAAGCACAATGGATTTATGCATATCAGTTAATTATAGTTATCAGTGGAACTTGTGCATTTAAATAAATGGAATCATATATTTTAGATTTCGTAAAATACCGTTTTTACGTTGTTTTTTACTTGAATTGTTTTTAAATTATTTTTATTTCACCTCTTTACTTTATCTCATAATTATATTTCCTTTTTTAAAATTTCATTAATTCAATTTGCTGTTTGATTATATTAAAATAATTGGACAGAGTATGTCTGTATTCTTTATTACGAATCAATAAATTAGTTATAATTATATAACTACTTTTAATCGAAGGTCTAAATTTAAAATTTTGTGCATACTTTCAAAAATTCAACAACAAATATGAAGAAAGTAATGTAATAGTGGATTTGTTTTAAAATAACTATATTGAAATTATACATTTTAAACTAAATTTAATGGCCAATAAACTTATTGATCAATTAATTTAATAAAAAACAATAATAAACTCTATGTATTTAATGATTATTATCTTCTGTATTAAAAGGCTTTCCATGTTGAATAAGATTATTCTATAAGAGTTGAGAAAATGGGGTTAAAATGCTAAACGTCAATACATAAAGAATGTTTTGAAAAATATATTAATGCCTATAGTACAGTTTTCTATTGTATTTCAAATATAATGTAATTGTTAACCAATCACTATTCACAGTTATTTACATACAATTGAAATATTCAATGTTACTTACATATGTTTATCACTATTAATTATTATTAATATATATAAATAACATTTTAACATTAACCATTTCATTTCAAATTATAAAATATATTTGTAGAATTTTGTACAATGTAATGTAATTTAAATTTAAGCTTATGCTTATCAAATCCCTTTGGATATGTTTTAAAATAAACGTATTCATAAAAATTATTTAAAAATTTTAGCAAAATATAAAAAATAAATATTTTGGTCTGAAATATTGTGTATTATTTTGTACCATGGAATAAAATATGAATTAAATATTTATTGTTTTCATAATAATTATTATCACAAGTACGCACATTCAATAATTTATGCTTAGTAGTTCCTTAGATAGAGTAGAGTTGATGCGAGAAAAAAAAACTGAAAGTTTTTTCCATTTCTTACTGCTGTTTGATTCAATGTATCAAGTGTGAAATTATGTTTCATTCATTACCTTGGCAAATAATAATTATGTTTGCTATGCAATACAAATAATCATATTAACAGTTTGCCTATACAATGTAACCCTAACATGATGATACTATTTACAGCTAATCTATTAAACATTAACATATTTTGCGAAGGATAATTTGGAAGTATCATTGAAATCACGTCTCTATAATGAGAGTTATTTAATTAACATTTAACTTCTTGTTGAAAAAGTAACTTTACGAAGGCTAAAATTTTTTATTCATCTATCTTTTTGAAATGAATACTTTTTCTATGCAAAATAACAAGATATATTTAGTTAAGTAAGTTAATAACAATCTTTAATGGTGACAGAGTTGTCTAATTACTTTAATTTACCATACTTTTAAATTTTTCTCATTAGCTAATTTTATTTTTTCCGCAATGTATAAAAAGTTTGGGAGGAACCAATTGTTCTGTAGTTATTAAAGTATTCAATTCAAAGAAAACTATGTTTTTAGTTGCTAATATATATTTTTTTGATTAGCAAAATAGCTCTGCTTTAATCACAGATGCTTTTTTGCACAATGATTAAATTATCTTTGTATTACATAGCTTTTTTACATATTCTTGTAATATAATTTTTACTATATATATATGAATAAAATGTTTCATATTTTTTAAAGGGCAATATATATAAAAAAATATTAAATTATGAATAAACTTTCATAATTCTAACACTCATGGAAAATCATAATAGAAGCAACAAAAGCCGAAAAAAATTTGTCTAAGGCATGTGGGTGTAATATTTTACTTGAATCTTTAATGATTTATATAAGTTAATTACATTAAAGAAAAAGTAATAAAGTTTGCTAGTAAATGCTATCATATGTTTAAGTCGATTTGATTTTATCAATAGGGACTCATATATTAGTAATTAAAATAATGACCAAAAAGTTCTCATTCAGAAAATATTTTGTAGAAATAAGAGCTTGTGATAGGTTGATCAGTCTAAGATTAGGATTTATCAAGGATGTAATCTCACTTTTAATTATATATAAATGTTATAGAGCTGTTGTGCGATTGATATTTGTAGTATGCTTTTCATTAGTCATGGTTTTGTTATAGATTTAAAAAAAAATTTTGATCTGTTAAAAATGAATTGAAATCAATGTTATGAAGGAATTATTACTACACAAGAGTGAAAAATTATTGTCCACTAAAGGATTCTTAGAGGAGGTAGAAGAATTGGTGGTTGATTTGGCATTTTCTGATTTTGAAAACAAAGCATAAAACTTTATTTAGAATTGTAAATTAGAATATATAGATTAGAATTGAAATTATATAATTATAATACTTATAAATTAGAATTATAAATTAGAATTGAAATCAGATTATTTTATTCTAGGGTGTTGTCTTTCTCTTTTCTCTAAGAAGTATTATCACTGTTAGAATTGGGGGAAATTTATGCTGACTTAAATGATTATCAGTTAACAAAATCCCTATAATATCAGTCCAAATGAAGACAGAATTAGAGATAAGTATTATTTATATATTAAATTTAAACTATATCTCTAATTCTTATATTAATTATAAGGATAATTAATATAAAAATTAATTATGAAGATAGTATTAAGTAGTATTAGGTTAAAGAGAGAAAATGTTGGACTGTTTGACAATGAAAATATACAGATCTTTCTGAGGGAACTAAAAAAATTAGGTAACATTGATAATTAATGTTACTATAATATTCAATAAATCACATCTAAGTTAAGACAGGAACTTCTATTCAGTTTACAAAAATGATGGAAATTTATGCGAAAAAGAGAAAAGTGTAACAAAATATGCAAGGAAACAACTTCAAATATTCATTGGGATACTTTTATTTCTATGAATTTTATAACATAAATGGAAGAGATAATAGTTATAAACAGAATGTTTTCAAAAGCATCATGAGTGTATGTGTTGCTGCGACAAGGTTTGTTGTTTTTAATATTATCTTCTTTTATTATCACTAAAATCAATTTTCGGATTCAAGAATCAACGAAAAATTAATGTCTTTTAAAGAGAAGTGTCTGAAGATTTATAAACTTGCATTAGGGAATATCAATTCCTCTAGAATAATATTCTTTAAAAGCAATGATTGTCTATTTGTTTTTAATTTAGTCTGTTAACTGAAGGCAAGCTTTTCGAGACAAAATACTTATAACCTTTTTTTATACTGTTAATTTATCATTATGTAAAAATGATTTGTTAAATATACATATTAAAATGATTTATATTAAAAAGTGATGCGATATGACAATTTGTTGGTATTTTTCTACAATTAAATTTTATAGTATTGCAGTTTTTACGCTTGGAATAATAAAATATGTGAAAGGTTTTTGTAAATATGCTTGTTAAATGATTTCGTTTGAGTGAAAACAAATCTCTTAAATGTATACATTGAAGAATTCACAATCTGCCGCCCACCTCGTCTGGTGGTTAGAGTACCTGACTACGGATGGGGAGGACCTGGGTTCGAATCCCAGCTCAGGCATGGATGTACTTTCTCTTTATCTCTCTCTCTGTGTTTCTTGTCCTTTCCTCAGATGATGGATGAATGTGGCCCGCTCTATAAACGGTTTTGTGGTGGTGTGGCGTGAGCGATGCTACTCGTACCTCTGTGACTTGGTTCACAGGTGCCCACCGGATAACGATAAAATGAGTAGCAGTTTCCGGCCTTGTTGCGGCAAATGGGTTAATTACTCAAGTGTGCTTGCTATTAGAAAGAAAAAAAGGAATCTTTCTGAATCATTATATTGTAAAAATATGTTATTAAGTAATTTATAATAATTATTTTTAAAACTTACAGTTATTGCCGTGTAAAAAAAGTGTACTTTATGAAATTTTATCTTTTTTAGATTTTTAATTAATTTACTTCATTAATGTGCGAAAATTATTTATAAAATATTATTTTCCTGAAAAATAAGGATGACGTTGACTGTGTTAGTAGAATATTTCAAATAAATAAGATTTAAAATATTTTTGTTATATATTTTAAATAATTAATAATATAATAAAAATTAAATAAGTGATGATGCATGTAACTTTTTATTATGTCAATAAACCTAAAGAAAGACATATAAACAATGTATAAAAATTTTACGAAAGTAAAAAGTCTTAAAATGTAACTTCTACAGAATAAAAGTAAAATAAGGAAATATATAAAACAACAAATTGTGTTACAGTGTTAACTTTTTGATACAGAATATATTAAAAAACCTAATTAAAAGAAGGCTTGTTGAAAAAATGAACGTTTTTTATTCAACTAAAAATTAACATATTGACTGGAACCTCGTTATCTCTAAAATATCACAGCATCCAGTTTTTATAATGCATAGACTTTTATAATAATAAGATATCTTTCAAAGAAAAAGTGTTTTAAAATGCACATAAAATCAGCCCACACATAATCACTTTTTTACTAAAATTTTTTCCTAAATTAAAATATTTTCTCTTTTATTTGATAATAAAACTTGTCATATAAATGAATGATATAATTTATTTTTAAGAATAATATGCATTAAATATGCCAAATATTATTATGAAATATATAAATTAATGGTTTGAAATCCTCTAACAATTTACTTGGAGGTTTTGCTCAGTCTAGTAACTTTGAAATCCTTTTTACAAGTTTCTACTAACATTCTTAATTTCATAGTAGTACGAATAAATGATTCCTTTATTTTAAATGGGATATCATTTTATTAAACAGCTAAAGAAAATTTTTCTTTGAATCAACAGTTTATCTTGTCTCATGCTGAATCTTTAACTTACAAGTACAGTTTGGTTTTGGTGAATTTTTGGTTTGTAATTTTATCACTATTGTCATAGCTAATCTGAGCATTTAGTTTTATATATATAAAGGATAAATCATAAAAGTAGGAGATAACTTTAATGAAATCGTATAAGTACTCTGTTTTTATGTCAAAAATATAAAACTTCAGACTTCATTGATTTTTTATAGGGCTACTTTGTAAGAATTGGATTAGTTGGAATAATTGTAACTCAAATATCCAAGTTGTTTTAAGCGTTTCTAGAAATATGATTTCTAAAATATTGGCAACGTAAACATAAACATACACTGTTGACTTTATTGAACAAGGGGTAAGGAATGATGCATTTTTACTTTTCGCATGCATGTCGTTGGCTCTGAATACTTCAAAATTTTCTGAGTTTACAAGGCTTTGCAACACTCCTGACTGTTTGATTATACTTCTTGTGACTTCCAAAAATATCCCAAATTCTCTTTCTGTATACGTCGTAATGAAAGTACATGTGATATATGGTCTGTGATCTTTCTTTATACATATATTTGTGAAAAGAGAAATCCATTTTTTTTGATGGCTGTAGTTATCTATATTTTGTAAATTATCAATTAAATAATTTCAGATTTATGCTAGTTGGAAAAGGGACATTTCACCGCTTTTTTTTGGTCCATTCAGTTGTGAAATGCAGGGTATTAGAAAAGGAAGTCAACAGAGATAATTTGGTACATATCTCAAAGAGTTTTTGATAAAGGCGAAAATATGAATTAGGTGGTTGAAATTGGGAATACCATTTACGGTCCAAATACTGTAACAGTCAACTGTAACAGCGATTTAGAATGTTTTCATTCCCTTCAGGTACTTTTTATGTGAGAGATACATGTTACACAGGTAAGTTCAACATAAAAATGTCGAGGAAATCTCAAAAATAAACAAAATTGACAGGCATTTAAGATTTTAGCATCTCCCAGAAGTTAAAGATCAACTACAAATAATTTTAAGCCATGTATACAAAGTGAATAAAAAAAAAAAAAAAAACAAAATAAAATCTTAAAGTTAACAGAGAAAGACTGGATTACTTTTCCTCAATCTAATAAAAACATTTGTATATATATATACATATTAACAGAAATTTTTCTGTTTAGTTATCTGTTTCATTAGACTATTATTAAATTTTATAACAAATTAATAGGCATTCATATAAGATTTTATATGAAACTTTCATAAAAGGCAAAATTCAAATCAAAATGTCGTATGAATGATCTGACATGCAATCACTAATTTTTATTTTGACAGCATAAAGTATAAAAATAATCTCGTAAGAATTTTTTTCAAATGCAAAGTGGGGTAGTACAAGAATTAGAACCTTCAATAAAATAAAAAGTATGTGTAAAGAAAATCCTTACGAACTAATAATATATTATTTTATGTACCAGTTAAAATGAACCATTAAAGAATAAAAATATTAAGAATTTGTTCTTGAAAAGTATTCATGTAATAAAAAGGGAATGTAAATTACAAATAAATGAAATCAGTGACTATGATGACTTGATTTTGCTTTTTATAATCTGCATTTTATAATTAGTTAAAAGCTAAAATGATTGAGTGAACAGATATTTTCGTATTTTGTAAAGTTTTAGCAATAGTATAATATACTGCTTTTTAAACATTAAATTTTAGGATTAATTACCATAATACGAAATGCAACCTAAGTATGCATAAGACATACCATTCATATTATTTTTATATGCTGACATATTTTTTATATACATACATTATGTATTTAGGAATAAAAAATATGTATAAGCTTCTTTCCATCCGTTTAAAATAAGAAAAATTTGTTTTTCAAATAATATTGAAATGGTTATAATAATCTTGGCAATATTTGAATATAATGAAATTTCATTTTATAATTATTGTTTATATTATAATCACAGAAAAAAATATTGATTAAATTTTTATATTTTGAAAATTTTTTTTAAATTCTTAATTTTACAGGAATTATGTTTTATTTAATTATAGTTTATATATAAGAATGGTCTTATCACATTATTCTCTCTTTTCCTATTAATATAGATAATATCAAGAATCTATGTTCATTATTAGACGTTACATTTAAAAAGTCCCTGATATTTTGCTTATGATATTTGATTATACTTCTCGTGATTTCAAAGAATATTACAGGTACTCTCTTTCTATATATGTTGGAATGAAGTACCTGTGATATACGGCCTGTGACCTTTCTTTCTACATATATTTGTGGAAAGAGAAATCCATTTTTTTAGATGGTTGTAGTCAATCTAATTATTATTGCTTTTTTTCGTAAACAAACACCTTAAAGTAAATTGAATTATGTTCAGGGTTAGAAGGAAATATAAGTCTAATACATTAATTTTCTTAAAGTAATTTATTAGTTTCAACATGAATTTTGCATCTTTAAGAATTAGATTTTAAATTTTAATTATTTCTTTATTTCTTAGTTTATTGAATCAGATATTAATATTTTTTATAATTGCATTGTTTTCATAAATACATTGGTATTATTCTACTTTTCCTCCTTTATTATTTGCAGCAGTAATATTTTAAGCGATTCTTTTCTTGAGTTTAAAATATTTCATTGTTGAGGAGAAAATTATGTGAGAAAAAAATCATTGTTTCCAAATTTCAATAACACTAAATACGTTTTCGCGGGTAAAATTTATATAAAATAAATTCACTTTAGTATTATATAATTTGTGTTACTTAAAACTATTTTAGCTCTTTTTCTTCATGATGCATATGAATTTTCCCTACAAAAATTTATATTTTTGGATACAAATATAAAATATTTTATGTATGTTGTTTTAAAATTAGAAGTCTAAAGTTTGTCACAAAAAACACTCCAAAATGAAGAGCGTTCAGATTCGATTTGATAAAGTTTCAAAATCATGTTAATTTTTATAAAAAATTACAAATGACGATGGAGGAAAAAAGAGTTGGGATATCAAGAGTGTCTATTTTAATACTAAATTTTATGAATTTTCTGTTTATAGAATACTATGATTACCATCTTAAAAATATTTAGTAAACATTGAAATACTTTAATAAGCAATAAAATAAGAGGAAATAAAAAATAGATTAAAATTAGAGTAAAAATTGGAATATATTTGGATACCACTTACTAGACAGCCAAATGACTGATCGTCATTGTGAGGCATCGTATATTCCTAGGACTTTACATACATAGTAGGTTAAATTCACATGTCGAAAGGGAGGAAACCCAGAAAGCTACTAAGCACCCAACTGTACACATATGTAATATTTTATCATTTGTAAAAAGTGTAAACGCAGCAATTATCTACTGTTGTTCAATAGTGTCTGAGGTTGAACTTAATATTATTTACTCTGAAGAATGCACTCATATTACTAGAAGTTGCTGAGACCTTTATTTATTTATTATATTAATGTTTTCATAAACAAAACGAAAGATTTCCTCATTATTTTGTATATTAGTATCTAAGCGTACAAATGGGTATACTTATAAAACTAGTTTTAAGATAAATATATACATCACAAGAAGATTTTATATCGAAAAATGTTTCCTGTAGTTTTGTTTTCATTTATCTAGGTAATCATAAAATGCTTATTTAAAACTATCAAAAGATAAGGTGTAAAATATTCGAGAATTTATTTCTGATATTTATAGTCATACAGATCCATTCTTGAAAAAGCTCTGAATGGAAAATAGGAAATAAGATCTTCAGTTTTCTTCTTTTGATAAATATTATAAGGAAGAAAACTTAGATACATCCTCAAAATGTCTGGTGACTTTCGATTGTAGTTATATATAGTTGCATCCGAAATACTCAGACACAAACGTTGAAATCCTAGACGGAACCGCAAGGCATCTGAACTGTATGTATAAGTACATATATTTTTTCAAGTTACACTTTTATTTGTTAATTTTAATCTTTTTTAGTTTGTTCTTAAGAATGCGTTTTTACTTTATTTTAAGTTTATTTAACTGATATTTTAATTTACTGTTATTTTTTAAACAAATTTTATATTTCTTCATATTTGACGCTTCTACTAATTTGATTAAGGTTTGCATTTTAAATTTATAATTTTATTCCTAACATTGTTCGTAGCCTTGCTTCTTACCACCTATAATTTTAATCAAATTTATTTAATATAAATAAATTTGATTAAAAATATTGAATCAGATTTTTTTATACATTGTTTATCTACACTCGTATATTTGTGTATAAATACTATTAAAACGTCTTTCATTTACTTCATTTTACATTAATGAGTAGGAATAATTTCTTGATCAGGAATAATTTCTTGGGAATAATTTTTATCTTAAATTCATTTTTATTGTTTCCTGATTTCATTTTTCTTAAGCATTTTCAACCTATTATTATTTTAAAAATTACTTATTGAATAATTTGCTTTTTCCTAACTTAATTATTGACACAAAGTAATGTAAGTAGTTTTTTTTAATCTGAAATATTTTAGTTCTTAATGTATAAATATACATATGCATACTTTCATCTTGTATTTAACATATTAAATGTGTTTAACAAAAAGCAATAGCTTCTATTGTACAGTTAAAAGTATCACTTCAAACTGTTTTTCAAAATATAAAAATTCGTAATATATTATCATATCTCATCTTTTTTAGACAAAACATACAAATTTAAGATTTTTCTACCTAAAAAGAATTAAATACGTGCTTAAGCTGATATATTTGATGAATATAAATAATTCTTACTGTTAATTTAAGTTTCACAGCTTTGTATTGAAATTACTTTGATCGCATCACAAAATGCCAAGTCATTTCATTTAACAAAATGGATTATTGAAAAATTTTAACCAAACTAACTGTTTTTGATTTCTCAAAAGTAAACAAAAACAACTTTGAACTTTTTAAATAATTCTTTTGCTTATAAAAATGTAGCTCATACAGAAAATTCGATACAAAAGTCTTTGCTAATGTAATTTTTTCATATTAATATCTTTTCAGTAAAATTTATATGTTTGATTTAATTTGATTTCTTATTGGAATTACTTATGGCGCAACAAAGTTTCTTAACTTAAATTTTTAACTACAATAAAATATTTGAAATAACTTTATTCACAATGCGTAAAATGTTTTTAGCTGAAATCTTCTTTATTGTAGTGTGAGTATTTAGAAATTATTTTCAATACATGAACGGGAAAAATTCTTTATTGGATTCGTAGAAAGTTCTCCATGAATTTATATTAATTTTAATGTAATGTTTGTAATAATCCATGCAAAATGCAATCACAATAAATTGGAATTTCTTTTAATGATTAGCAGGATATAATAGTAGTAAAACTTTCAATAAACAAATTTTAAGTTGTAAAACTTTGAAATTTTAAATCAAATAATTTTAATTTCAGATGTTAACGGTTATGATATTAACCACTGTACAACGAAAGTGGTATTTAATTCTTGGTTGAATCATACTGAAGAGATAAAAGAATATATGTAACCACTAAAAAATATTTTTCAATTTAACAACTAACAAGTATATCTTTACTTATAGAGTATTTAACTTTATTATTTAATTATCTTTAACTGGACTAAGTAAATACCTAACTTATCAAAAGTTTTTGATGTGTGACTTCAGAATTTAAAACTACAAATATAGTTTTACCGAAAAATGTTATGTTACAGGAAAAATGTTTCATGTTGGTTGTTTTTAAGTATCGCAATGTTGAAAATAAGGAAAATTTTCAATTACATTAAGTGAAAGTTGTGACTGCAAAAATCAGAAATGCAATTCAATTTATCTTTGTTCAAAATAAGCAAAAACTGAGTCCTTCCACACATGTGCATTACTGAAAACTAATGTATAATGTATTTAAACATGAAAAAAATGTTAAAAATTATTATAAAATGTTAATTTGATTGAAAGTAATATCTAAAATTAGTAATTAATGGCTGTTAATTCAATGTTAATTCATATTTTAAATATAATCAATAATGGAAATTTTATACGATTATGTAGAATGAATGAAATATTTTGAATATAATCAAAATGCTTATATAATTTATATGAAAACTATTTATAACATACATAAATACATGTAGGTGAGAAAATGTTTTGATTATACATAGTTGATTTTTTATTTCTTATCCTTTCTTGTGAAAATTTGTAAGCTTTAATAATGAGTAATTCCAATTTTCAAACTGTGATCTTACGTGAAGAAAACACAGATTGTATCAAGAGTGGAAAATTCAGTTTTTCAGAATATAGAAGAAATTTATTTTTATTGTGTAAAATTTCAAAAAATGTTTATGCATAAAAGTTCATTTTTAGAAAAGCGGATGCAAATTGTTATTATATGTTGATCAACAACTTGTTTTGAACAAATTTTATAAATTAACATACTTCGAATTACAATTCGTTATTATCAAACATGCACTTATATATAAGAATATGAATGAAACTCTGACTTATATTCTTTTTTAATAATGTACATATAGTGTTAAAATTTTCTCTTAATATTAAAAACAATTTTTGATTATCTTATTATCGTTTTACACAATATAATGCTACATTGGTAAGATATTTAAAAAATAAAATTTTGTATGTTTACTTTTCATTTTAAGTACATTTATAAGAATACTTTTTCAGATTATAAGAACACATATATATATATATTCTAACGAATGATTAATCCTTAAATCATTAATTTCAAAAATTTCAATGTTTAGTTACTATTTTTCAAATTCAGAAATTGATGTTTTAAAAACAGAATATATGAACTAATATATCTGAAATTTTAATATTATTAAAAGATTAAAGCAATAAAGATTAATTTGAACGTAATTAATTAAAAAATTTTTATCAAAAATTACTAATCTATTTAGGGTATTTTTCATTTTATGCTGTATAAATTATTAGTTTAGTAGAAATCTTGATATTTACAAAATATCTAAAATTACTCTGTTAATTCTCACTGACGAAGTTCCGAAATTAACCAAAAATTTTTTTGTTTGGTGATTTTACTATTTAGGAGAAATATATAGAATATTAATAATTTATTGTAAGATTACTAAAATCCTATTAATATCATTTTATTAGTATCCATGAGACAAAAATTTATCGTTAGGATATTTCATATCTGATAAAATAAATAAGCAATAAATATTTCTTCTTTTATGTCAATAATAGTATTTCATTGAAAACTGATATATATTTTAACATGTAGAAATTGTTAAAATTATTATAAAATATTAATTCTTATTTCGAGAAATGTTCAATGCACTTCACATGATGTAAAGTTTAACAACATACATATTGTATTTATTTATTTAAAAAAGAGAGAATGCAATGAAGTTAGTGAAATGCTGAATTTCAAAGTTTAGAGAAAAACAACTTTAGTCAAACTCACAAAAATGTTTTATTCTGTACTACAAAAAAGGAATATATTAAAAATTCATGAGCGACATTGCTTTAAAAATACTTGACTTTGATGCAGTTTTATTCTATTTTTATAAATTAACTTTATTATTCAATCAAACAACAATGATATGTATTTTTTTCCGAAAAATAAAAGTAATTTTTACTAGACAAGCATATTATAAATGACAACCTTAATTTGATCTGCATTAGTTTTTTAATTACATTAACTGTGAATAAATCCGTATATGACGGTAATAGAAATAAAACATTCAGAATTTGTATAAGTTAAAGAAATTGCACAAACATTTGATAACATCTAATGAAATATCTATTTTTTGAAGAACATAAGATTTTGGCTCAAGGCAATAGCAGCAATCATTTGCATATTGGTTGAGAACGATCAGAACAGTTGAGAACAATTGTAAGAATTTGAAATTCTTACAATTTATTTTTTATTGATTGAGTTTGAAACATAAAATGGAGATTTTAGAATCATTGTTTTATTTATTCAATTCATATTGAACATGCAATATTTTAAAGTGCATGTTCATAAATATTTACAGATATATTAGTGAATGCTGAGTTGAAACTTATTCATTTTGAATTACACAATTCAAATATGAGAATTAATTAGCATTTTTGTTTTACGAAAATAATATACTTTAATATAAAGCATAAATTAATAATCCGCCATAAATGGTAAAATAAATTATTATTATTTCACAATAATTTCAATATTAATTCCTTAAAATTCATTGAAAACCCATTCATTGATATCTATCATGAACATATCAAGAGGTTACATAGCGTCTGATACAATATTTAGTTTTACAAGCATTTTTCTAGAAAAGTTTATCAAATGGTCCTTCCAAGAAATTAACAAAGTAATGGAATTGATAAACTAAACAATTTTCAGTTTTCACGATAAAATAAAGCAAATAGAGCAGTGTTTATTAATCTCATTATAAAATTATAATTTTTCAACATTTTCTAATTTCTGAACTTAACAATTGTACATATATAAAACAATCATTTATTACCAAAATTTGAAAATTTCAAGGAAATATTTTTCAAAAATGTAATTTATAAATTTACTAATTTTTATATAAATAGATATAATTTAATTTGATATTTTAATTAAACATAATAATTAATTTTAAATAATTTTATGAAATTGAAAAATTTAGATATTAAGTTAAATAAGTAACGGTAAAGTTAAAATAGAACTTTTATTTCATATTATTTTTTTATATTCATTACTTAGCAGGATTGAAATTATTTCATAGGAACTAAATAAGGTAATTAGTTAAAAAATTGAACACAATTTTCTTTAATTATATAATTCCAATGATTCTAACAATATCTTATTAAATTGATTTTTCTGTTGTTACCGTAAAATTTCATTCAAAAGTATTATCCTAGGATCTGATATTACTGAATAAAGGAAAATAATAATTACCCCCCAAAAAATGTTTTCAAAAGAAGATAAATGATAAAAAAGATACGAAATTGCGAGATATTTGAGTTAATTACAATGTATTCTTGTTAGAAGAATTTTTTCAAAGTATAATGTATAAAACTTAGAAACATTGTTATGTAAGATCATATTACTCCTTATAAGGCTAATTATCTAAATAATACAATTATATTGATGTAAAAAATGTAGGAATTAGATAATTTTAAGTGGTTTTAGTTCAATGAATTTAGTATTTATGAAAATAGCACATAGTTATATAAAACCAAATATTAAGGAAAAATTACAAAAATAGAGAGAATAATTCAGTCTCAAAGAAATTTTAATATGTTGGTAAGTAAAAGGAGTTGAATAAAATAACGTTATGCAAAATAGTGGTACTGCTGTAGGAATACGTCATGTTAACAGGAACATAAAAATTTATGTCTCAGAAAAAAGTGGCAAATGTCGTTGCATGTCTGAATTAAAAATTCTGTACAAGGAAATAGTAGCAGTGCCCTCCAGATATCATTTGACCTAACACTTTCGATGGCGAGCTTTTGGAAGACTTGAAACTGAACAAAGTTAAATAGAAGTGGCTAGATGTCTGAATGTGAGTCCATCTGTGATTCATAGAATTTGGCAACAATTTCTAACCACGAATTCGGCATCCAAGAGGTTAAAAATATGGTGCGTATTATTTTTTCTTGAGTTAATATCATCTCATCTGTGTCGTCTTTCAGTAGAGACGATTGAACCCAAGTCATTAAAAGAGTTGGTCATCTCCGCGTTTTAGCCATTTATTTGAACTAAATTTGTGTTACAAATATTGATTTCAATCTACTCTTTGATGCGACTGAGTAATGATCGAAAGCTACTTCAACCTCTCTTTTGGCTGTAGTATCCAACAAAAGTCCCTTGTAATTCCCATTGATTACTGCATGATCTATTTGATTTTGAATTTTTCCTAGATAGGTCCACGTTACTTTGTGTGTCTTTTCATGTTTACAGGAACTTTTAGTAGATTATAAAATTCACAAAAAGAAGCTCTCCGTTTTTATATTTTTGATCAATTGTCTTATTTCCGATTGCGTCTTCATACTCTGTTATTCTTTTTTCAATTTTAAGTTTCCCATTATAAACAGTAAGTCATGTTTGAGAATCTCATCAATCACTTTTTGAAGTTGCTCGTAAAACCCAGTCTTTATTCTTTGGCTCATATACTTGTATAATACTATTTTGGACGCCTATTCTGTCTAGTGGTCAGTGTGCTGACAGCGCATATTCTGGATTCGAATCCACGTTCGGGCATGGATGTACTTTCTCTTTTTCTCTCTACTGTCTTTGTCCTTTCTTTGTATGAATGGAGTATGAATAATTGCCTACCCTGTAAACGGGTACCTATGGCATGTGTGTACTGAGGAAGTCGGATTTGACATCCAATTGCGGTTCATTTGTAAAAGTGGAGAAGAGCACCCATACTGCCAATCTGGCTGGCACTCGACCAAAAAAAAAAATTATTTTTTTTAAAAAAATATCAAATAGAATCTCTTTTTAATAATTTTATTTCTTATTGGTTGCCAATTAATAAGACCTCTTTCTGCGTCCTTACTTAAAATGATTGCTACACAGTTGTCTTTTTTACGTCATAACCAGAATTAATTATACTTAACATATCAGATGTTCCTATTTCTTTAAAACCAGTCCATCTAACTTTGTACTTAATTTATTATCTCATTTAAAATTTGCTTAGTTTGACGATCTGGAACCAAGAACATACCTTCCAGGTTCCAACATAAATTTTGAGGTGAAAAATAGAATTCATCCATATATGAGAGTTCTTACGGGTTTGCCCCATCTGTATTATAGCAGGTTTCATTTTAATTTCCAGTAGATAATCGTCTTCAAAGAGCTTTTAGATTGATTTCTTCTTCCCCAGAGAGAAAAAAATTATCAATTCTCGTGAATTCTGTAAACATGTTTTTAAGAGGATGAGCTCTTAGCCCATCCTAACCTTCTTCACTACTTACCTGAGTTTAGGACTTGCAAAGGCACGAGCAATTTACAACCAATGAGTGAACTAACTAGATGATTATCAAAATGAAATATGATACCTGTTTAGGTTGTCAACCAAACAAGTTTGTTGGTTACATTTAATTAAAGAAAAGGTACATATTAAATTAATAAAGTTATGATTCATTTTTCTTGTTTTTTAGATTTAGTTTTTAAATGAATGCAGATCAATAAACTAATTTTGTTGCATTGTATATTTTATTAAATTATAACTTTATGAGAATACTCATTTTCTAACATAAATTTTATAATGTGGTTTTAGATATTGTCATTTATGGTTTCAAGAAAAAAGTTAAATTCAAATCATAAAACTTGTTTTTATTAAATTCTAATAATTTCAGCTGGAAATTAAAATACATTTCAAAACATTTTGATTTTAAAGTATTTATTCAATGGAGTATATTAAATTCGGCAAAATGAAAAATGTAAAATAAAAAAGATAAAATATATAACCAATGAAAATTTAAAATTTCCCTTTTCTTTCTTAATAATGCATGTAATAATATATAAGACTGGATTTATATTTGTAGTCTTGAAATTCTATTTAAATTGAAAAATGAAAATGCTCAGAATACTTTTGTTACTCTTTCATAAGAGAATAAAGAATTCAAAAGATTTGATAAGTTCAGATTTCTTTTCTATAATAATTTTGAATATATATATGTCGAATTTACTTATATATATATATATATATATATATATATATATATATATATAT
>JAPDSC010079867.1:0-25228 GCA_026290005.1 Latrodectus geometricus
TAGAAAATTAAAATTTTAGTAATATCAATTTTGCCTTAATTAACTAAGACAGCTGATGATTCCAAATATTTACTGTTTTTTTATGATTTTCAATTCTATATCGACATAAGTGCAAAAGTATTTTTTTATGTATGTTTTTAAGCATGAAATCACTAAAAAAAAATATTTTTGAATAATTTTGCTAATTTCGAAGTTTATTTGCACATTAGAATATAAAGAATAAAATTATTCTTATTTTGCTGCAAATAATTTTATCATATCATTGAAAATATTCTGCTACTTTACTTAAAACACGTTCGCCATACAAGCAAATTAATTTCAAATCATCCTTTGAAAGCATAGACCACATAAAATTGTCATGGTCGCAATGTCTTCTAAGTGAAATGATACCTCTTAGGGGCTGAGCAGGATTGGGCACAGGGCCGGCGCTAGGGGTGGGCAAGCCGGGCCCCTGCCCGGGGCGGCAACCTTAGAGGGCGGCAAATTGGCCCTAAAATTAAATTTCTCAAACTTTTAAACATTTTCTCTTTCTAAAATAATCGAGTTTTGACCCATGATATACTAAACTTTTTTGTTTAAAACGAATCACATTTTTATGCATTAAGATATTTGGAATGAAACCCCTAACACCCTGTATATATACAGGGTGTTTTTTAAACATATAGCAAAAATTTGTTTCTTTTTGGTTCTACTTTAAGTTCCCTTTCTATTGGAGGTTTTAAAGATTGGAAGCACCTCGCTAAGACTTTAAATCAACATGAAACCTCTAAAAAACATATCGAAAGTCAAAAGTCTTGGATTGAATTATGTCAAAGAATACAGTACCCTAAAACGATTGACAGTCATTCACAAAGACTTATTACCACAGAAATAAATTATTGGGGCGAGGTGCTTCTACGAATTTTTTCAACAATAAAAATGCTTGTTCAAAACTGTTTAGCCCTCCGAGGTTCAAGTGACAAACTTTACGATTTCGTACTTGCTCAGTTTTATCCAGTAATGGAAGAGCATATCCGCAGAGTACTTAAAAAAGAAGAAGCTAAATTAAAATAAATTGATTTATTGTTTTAGCTGAAAATATAACATCTCATATTATTACTGATATTAAAAAAGCTAAATATTATTCAATAATTCTAGATTGCACTCCTGATATCAGCAAGATCGAGCAAATGACAGTTTTAGTAAGGTATGTATCCATTGACAAGTCCAATCCCAAGAAGTTTCCATTAAAATTAATGAAAGCTTTTTAGGCTTTCTTCCGGTTGAAAGATCGACTGGATATAAACTTCTAGCTCTAATACTTAAAAGACTTGAAACATTGGGATTGAATTTGCAGGATATGAAGGGCCAGGCTTACGATAATGGGGCCAACATGAGAGGCAGTAAATCGGGAGTACAATATAGAATGAATGCGTTAAATCCAAGAGCATTTTACCTTCCATGTAACAGCCACTCATTAAACTTGGTAGTTAATGACGTGGCAAAAGCATCCTTCGAAGCTACCAATTTTTTTAATATAGTACAAAAAATAAATCTGTTTGTTTCCTCATCAACTTTTCGATGGACCATATTATTAAAATATGTTTCCGGACTTACTTTGAAACCTTTAAGTGATACTCGTTAGGAAAGCCGAATAGATGCATTAAAACCACTAAGGTATCAATTAGGAGGGATATACAATGCTTTACTTGCTGTTTGTAATAACTCGGAGGTTGACAACTCTATAAGAGTTGAGGCTTCTGGACTATTAAGTTGTGTTAAACAATTTAAATTCTTATGCTGCATTGTAAATTGGTACAAAATCTTAAATTGTATCAATCCAATAAGTAAGTTCTTGCAGACAAAAGACTGATGATGATATGATATGATTTACCATCTGCTATGGAGCTCTTGAAAATTTGTAAAGATTTTTTCAAGGATCTTAGATCGGACTGAGCCTTTAATGAAATGCTTTGCGATGCTCGAGAACTCGCAGACGAAATTGACATACCAGCTAACTTTGAGCTCACCAAGTAACGTCATAGAGTTCAAAGAAGGAATGTTAATTTCGACTATGAGGCAAAAGATGGTTCAATAGAAGATCCTGCTTTGAAATATAAGGCAGAATTTTATTTATTTACATTAGATAAAGCCATCAATGCACTCGAATCCAGGTTTGATTTGATCAGTACCCACAGCAACTATTTCCAAATAGTAGCTGTTTTGGCTTTGCTAAACAAAAAAGAAAGTCCAGTTGAGATTTTAAAATTCATATCGAACCTGGATTTTGCTCCCAATCTTGGTATAGTTTTAAGAATATTGCTGACTCTCCCAATAAGTGTGGGAAGCGGAGAAAAGAGTTTCTCCAAATTAAAATTAATTAAAAATTTTTTACGCTCTACAACTACCGAGGATCGACTAAACAGCTTTACAACAATAGCCGTCGAACATAACCTGGCTGAAAAAATTAATGTTAAAGAAATTATAAAACAATTTTCCGAATTAAAAGTGAGAAAAAAACAATTTTAATTTCAACTCTCGGATTAAATGTATTTTTAATATGTAATAAAGTTTTAATATTTAGTGGTTTTATAATTTGTTTTACTTTTTTTAAATATCTGTTCTGTATTTTATAATTATGCACAAATTATTTGAAGAAAAGAAATACAAATTTCACTCTTACATCCTCCCTGATGAAAAAGAGATTAAGGTGGTAATCAGAAGTTTACCATTCGATTCTGATTTGGTTGAAATCCAACAGGAACTTGCAAAACTAGGATTTGTCGCCACCAGAGTAGCCCAATTAACAATTTTTAGAAATGGTGAAAGAAGCAAAATACCGCTCTTTCTAATTACTCTCCCCAAAACCAAACAAGCACAGGAAATTTATCATCTTAGATATCTCATGAATCTTAAAATTTCTGTCGAACATTATAAAGGACGCAGAGGACCGCCTCAATGCCATCGCTGCCAGCGATTTTTTCATGCACAGAGCTCATGCAGGCATGATCCCAAATGTGTCAAGTGCGCTGGTGATCATCTTACATCTGAATGCACAAAAACCAAGGAGGAAACTCCTAAATGTACCAACTGTAATGGCGATCATACGGCAAACTATTTTGGCTGTCCAAAAAATCCTTTCTCAGATGATAATATAAAGAAAAATGAGATTAAATACCCTGACAGAATTATCATGAATAAAAAGGCAATAACACATTCATATTCAGATGCACTCAAAAATAATAAATCTAGAGAATTACAAGATGCCAAAAATGTACTTGAAGAACTAAAAGAGGTCCTGCAATGGATTAAAGAATCAGGTCTTGTTGAAATAATTAAATCCTTCAGAACTGGCCAACTGGTCCCCAATATCTCCACTTCTCAATCCAATAATGGTTAAAAGAAATAATAGCTTTAGACCCCTGACAATGTGCACCTGGAATGCAAATGGCATATACTATAAAATTCATGAATTCAATAATTTTGTTACAGAAAACAACATAGACTTATGTCTAGTCACCGAATCGCATTTAACTGGAAACAAGCAAATTAATATACCAAACTACAATATTTTTAGAAGTGATAGAACAAGCGGACTTGGCGGTGGAACAATTATCTTTGCTAAAAAATCAATTTCAACAACTTTTCACTCAAATTATTCCATAGATTCTACAGAAATAATTAACATTATCATTAACATTCAGAATACTGAAATAAAAATATCCTGCATATATAACTCTCCTCAAAAACTATTACCGGCAAATGAAATTTCAAACATCTTTCATGATAATATCCCAACTATCATTGCTGGAGATCTTAATTCCAAACATGTCAACTGGGGATGTCGTGCATCCAACCGAAATGGCCTTATTCTTCAGGATATTATTAGCAATAAAAACTTAAATATTTTTTCTCCATCTTCACCAACGTACTATCCCAATAATACTAACAGAAGACCAGACATCTTAGATTTCTTTATCACAAATGGAATCACTCTTGCTGTTGATGTTATTCAAGCTCTAAGCTCTGACCATGTTCCAGTTATAGCAGTGGTGGGATTCGAACCTGCAGAACTTCACCCTAATGTCAACAAAACAGACTGGAATCTCTTTTATAATTTACTGTATGTTAAAAACTTTGAAGATCCAGATTTAAACACCGCAAATGACATAAATGGCGCAATAACTAACCTGACAAGTGATATCATAAATTCTTTTAATAATGCCACCACAAAAACTAAATTCATAAACAACTACTTAAAATTACCAGCCAATATCAAGACTCTAATTAAAAACAGGGACAAAATTAGGAAACTATATCAAAGAACATTAGATCCAGTACTTAAATCTGAAATGAACAATTTAAATAGAGAAATTAAAAACAAATGCCAAGATTTTAAAAATGCTAACTGGGAAGAAAAAATCCGAAGCATCTCAACATCAGATAATTCACTCTGGAATATGAGCAGAGCTCTGAAAAGAAATAACATCACTAATAAAGCACTGTTGGCACAATATGGTTTTGTCTACTCAGATTCAGATAAAGCTGAACTTTTTGCAGATGTCATGGAAAAACAATTCAGAAATAATGACACAGCTGCTGATCCTTCATTTATTGACAACATTATACAAACTAATAATAACTTCTTTCAAAATTACTCTCCTACTCCAATAGAAAACACAACCTTAGAAGAAGTAAAAAACATCACTGCTAAATTAAAGAAACGCAAGGCCCCAGGCCATGATAAAATATCCAACAATATAATAGCCAATCTTCCTGATAAATGTCTAAATTCCCTTGTTCACATCTATAATGCTTGTCTCAACCTCAACTATTTTCCTGATATCTGGAAAGAAGCAGAAATTATCTTGTTTCCAAAACCTAACAAGGACCCAACAAACCCTGAAAACCATAGACCAATAAGTCTTCTTCCAACATTTTCAAAAATTCTAGAGAAAATTATTTTTGGCCGATTTAAACAATATCTTTCATTACTACCTGAACAACAGTTCGGATTTAGACAAAATCTCTCGACAACAAAACAACTTGTAAGAATCTTCGAATTTATTGGCAAAGGTTTCTATCTGAAAGAACAATCTGCTTTCCTAATGTTAGATGTGGCCAAAGCCTTTGACAGGGTTTGGCACCAAGGCCTTTTATACAAACTTAAATTTCTAGGAATTCCTGATAAACTTACTAACATCATCAGAAATTACCTTCATGATAGAAAATTTCACATCAAAATAAACTACACTACCTCCACTGTTAGAAGGATATGCGCCGGTGTTCCGCAGGGAAGCATATTGGGCCCAATGCTCTATTTATTTTACACTCATGACTTCCCAATTGAAGATAATATCCACAGCCTTACGGCATTCTACGCAGATGATACTGGCATAGTGGTACGCTCCAAGAATCCGAATCTTGCCATTTCACGACTACAAGACAAAATTTACAATATTGAAAGATGGTGCAATAATTGGAAAGTTGTCATTAATGCCTCCAAATCTAAATTACTTATAATAAATAGAAGATCGCGAAAATACAAAGTCAACAACAAACTCTACATCTTCGGCCAAGAAATTGAAAATGTTAAATCTGCAACCTATTTAGGAATCAAAATTAACAAACAATTCACTTGGACTGAACACATAAAATCTAAAATAGCTGCAGCTTGGTACAATTATCACAAATTAAACCCAATTATTGGGAAATATTCCAGATTAAATCTAAAATTAAAGAAACTTCTCTATACTTCTATTTTACGCCCTATCATCACATATGCGTCTCCCGCCTGGTGCACATTGTCAGAGGTAGACAAGAAAATCATAAATACAATGCAAAATAAAATGCTTCGTTATATGGTCAATGCACCATATTATATAAGAAATAAAAATATAAGAACTGATCTGAAAATGGAACAGCTCTCCGAACATATATTCAAACTCAATGCTAATTTTTTCAAGAAAGCCACTACTTGCGAAGCTGGAAACATCTCTTCTCTTTTCGATGCAGAAATTCTACCTGGCGATGCTCTTGTTAGACCAATAGCAGCCTTCCTTACATCAGACGCCATCTTGTCTAAAAACTTCATCTAATCTCATCCTTTTAGCCTTAATAACATCTTAAGCCTGTCATTTTAAGCCCTAGAAATTCCGATGAATGTGTAGATGCCCAAGGGCAGGCACACAGCTTAGTATCTAAAATCAAATCAATAATTATGCACCAGAAATGACTCTTTCCTTTTTTTCTGCGCAATCCTAATTTTAATTTAGTGCCAAAAACATAAATAAATAAACTAGTATTATTTTGCTAATCAAAACTTCAACATAGCTGATGATTGCAACTCTTTTACTCGTTTTATTTTACCATTAATTGTGGAAAGGGTTTAATTTATCTCTTTTAATTTTTGTTATAAAGGGGCGGCATTTTACCTCTTTGCCCGGGGCGGCGAAGCTGCTAGCGCCGGCCCTGTTGGGCATCCTCTGCTCAATCACTGCTTCTAACTTACGAGGACTCACTCAAGTTCAAGGTTATTGTAATGTATACAACTGGTGTTCCACTATACAAGATGCCTTCATTTCTACTCCTTGTGCTAAGCGGAGAAACTTAATGGTACCACAGCCAATTGTCCACACATTTGTTATAAATAAATATCCTTATTAATCAATATGATGATAAAATATAAACTATAAATACTTTTAAGCAATAATTTTCTACGATTAAATGCTTCAAAAACAGACAACTATTGTTTTCATTGACATGAAATACCCCTGATGAGTAATAAATTTGTCCGTTCATAAATAGAAAGAAATTTCAATACTATGGAAGTATTTAAAGTCATAACATGAAATCAAAGTGAATTAATTAACCCAAAGAAGTTTAAAATAACATTGAATAGAAAAAAAACTTTTAACAGTTAAATGAGCTGAACGAAACAACAGCACAAAAAGGTCAGAGGATTTGACAATTCTTTCTATGAAATCATTACACATGGCAAATCTGGAAACTAGTTGTGAGAAACAAGTATACACACACAGTCTTTCAATGATGTTCATTTAACAATATGTTCATTCAATGATATTCATTTAACCGAAATACAACGCTCATTTCATGCAATCAATCTACTCATCTTACACACACAAGTAGAAGTTTACAATAGTTCCATGAGAGAATGATTTAATCTCTTTAAAACTAAAGTAAGATCCAGTGTTTCAGTACATATTTATTATTGTCGTATCCATGATTTCATCCTGATAAAGTATAGCTAAAGTAGAATTCTGTCTGAAGATGGGAAGATACATGCGCTATTCTAACGAAATCCCTACCATGATCTAAAAAGTATTATATTGAAATGCTGGTACATACTTACGTATTAACGTCACCGCAGCAGAAGTAGAGCTGATACGGCAATAAAGAGCAATCCTGTTGTTCGCACGTTTGGATTCCTTTTTGCCTTGTCGTTTGGTGGTTTTTTACCTTATTTTTTAGTACTACGAAAATGCGTCTTTGTGATTTGCCAAAAGCAGATGCAATTTATTTTTTTAAAAACAAAATATTTTATGTATATTATATATATATATATATAACGAAAATGTACCAATTCACATACAAGTCTTGAAAATTTGTTTGGATTTTACATTCGTTTTGGAAATCTAATTTAAGACGGCGTCATCAGCAAGTGAGACAAATTAAGAAAGACAGCTGGTTTGAAGGAAAGCAGTTGAAAACATGTGGGGCAGTGCTAAATGAAACAAAAGACATAAAGGGTCAGCGAGCCATCATTTAGAATCTGGTTTAGCAGAGTTCATATCAGAAAAAGGAAAATCTAAACTGTTTTGAATCAATATTAAACTCTATATCGGCCCATTTTCCACCGAAATCCGATTAACTACTTTGATTTTAAATAAAGTGTTTTGATTTTAAATTAAATGTGTTTATGATATATCGCCAAATTTTAGGTGTAGATTTGGGGCACTTAAAAGTCGCCAAATCTGCAGCTGCAGAGGCGTTAAACCTATAAGTACCGAAATGCTTTATACCCAGTAAAATGGAGCTGAATACATACTTCATTTGCTTACTATAATCTAATCGTGAACCCAAATATTTGAAGACAATTTTAATAGTTCCTTCTGCATTGTAGTCTTATCAACTCGTTTCACTTTGGAAGGAATTATTTTATAGGAGCATTGAAGTTGCAGACATGATACCAGTAATTTATAAAATAACAGAAGTTTTGCAAAATTTTCAATTTCCTCAGAAAATTTATCAATTTTACGTTTCTATAAAAAAAATCCAATAGAAACTTCGATAATGCAATAAACAGAATTCTTTGGCCCGTGGTGGCCTGGTTGGTTAGGGCGTCGTTCTCGTTACCAAAAGATGATGAGTTCGAATCCTGGCTTGGCCGAAGATCTATCATGTTCACTAATGGCAACTGTGGCACTAAAATATGTTGGGTCGTAATATCCTCCATGTTTCCATTACAAATTTATATCTCTGGGTTTGGTTGGAGTCAGGTTTCTTCACTGGTTTCAATCTCTAAATTGGAAGATTCAGATGGTACTGCCATCTATGAGCCAAAAGTCGTACTTCCACCTTCGTATGAGGTTGTTCTATTTTGAAAAAAAAATGGAAGACGCTCTCTCTCTGACTTCATTCGCCTAGTCTCTGACGAGCGGGTTTGGCACGCAATGTGTCACCAGTAACAACAACAAAGAATTCTTGTATTTGTTATTATTGTTGCACACGAACATACTCCTTTAGAGTTGGGCTCTTATCAGTTATGTGGAAGCAGCCGGGAGGGATTTAGAAAGAAGGAAAAGAGGCTCTTAACGTTTAACTTGCCAATCCCAGAACTATCATTTAATTTGGAGAACATTGCCACCTTGACCAATGTTGCGGAACATATTGAATTTTCGGTTATATCGGAATTCGAACTCTCTACCTTCCTATATATTATGAAAAAGACACCCAAACCAGGCAGGCCACCTCAAATATATTACTATTTTTTGAGAATGAAATCTAATTTTTAACTGCCATCACTTAATTTTATATCATTACTCAAACCATCTGCTTAATAGTTTGAGGTAGCAAAAAGTTGTAAATATTTATTAGAGCCTTATCTCATTCGGAATAATTTTAAAATCAATGATTTGAGATGGTTTTGTTGAAAACTAGATGTATCGATCACCATCAATCCAACACTGATTACAAACTAATTTTATTTTAATAAGTTTATAACAGATTGGTAAATCCTTTATAGAAACTATTGCCGCTTCATGTTCATAGAACATGAGCATGATAACAACCAAACATCAATATTTATATTTGACTACTGTTAAAAGTTTAACGACAGATCTTTAGTTCCATCAACAGAAAACATAGCCGCGAAAACGAGGAATAAATATATTCAATGAACATACTTCAATTATTGAATTTACGAAATATTCGATACAAAATAAATGATAGATTCAAATCACATTTTTTTCTTTTTACATTATTTGGAACAATAATTACATGATTCAATATTTCCTAGAGCATACACATTAAAATATTATTATTATTTTTTACAGCAGTCAAAGTTGAGGGCGTTAAGGAAAAGTACTTAAGAAAAAGTAGAGGATGTAACTGTTTAACAGAATTTTTCAAAGATTATTTATCGTATTATCACCAAGATGAATGACCAAAATAAATATATTCAATTAAATAAAAATAGTTAAAAATTAAATTAACTAGTTAATTTCTTACAGCAGTCATTTTGATTCAAATATTTCCAGTAGCATTTTCATTTCTTTTTCTTTTTAATATTTATTTTATCAATATATACGTTTTAGAAAGGCATGGTACCTGTAAAATGTAATCACAATTTTTATTTAAAAAATATCTACTGTGTCAAAAAGAGGGAATAAAAAATGCATAGAACTACATTCCGGAAAACTCTTATTACGCTGTAAATCAGGGGTCGCCAACCTTTTTTGATCATCGCCCCCTATATGATTTTTCGAAATCTCCTTAGACCCCCACAAAGGTAATTTTCAGGTAATTAAAATAAAACTATATATTAGTCTAAATATTTAATAAATCAGAAACAGTAAGTAAAGTAGCTACAGATTTTTTACTTCTTAATGAGATGAGTATGCGTGGTGTTTCTTGGCAAGGTTCGCTATATTGGGTTCGAAATTAGTCAATTTTAACGGTGAATCCTCTCGAAGCTCCACATTTAATTTATTTCTGTTTTTAGTTAAAATTGAATTAACGTGACTGAAACCGGCTTCAACCATATACGAACTTGAAAACGGCAGCATAAATGACTGAGCCATTTCATTAAGTTTCACATATTTTTGCTTTATATTTATATTAGACCAAAATTTATGTATTGTCAAATTTTTAATAAGAGTTTTTGCTTCAAGATTGGACAACAGTTCAGCAAGCTCATCTTGTAAGTTGATGTCGACGTTATCAATTTGCGCCGAAAATGGCGCAATAATGCAATCAGGGATTTCGATGTTTTCCAAATCAACAAAGCCCAGTTTAAAATTGTCGTTTAATTTTTGAAGATGATTTGTATTAAGAACTGTTTTTTCCTTCCAGTCCTAATAGACCCCCATTCGACCCCTTGGGTCAGATAGACCCCTACTGTTGTTAAATAGACCCCTAGGGGTCTATATAGACCACTTTGGCGATGCATGCTGTAAATACATGATTGACGGTATTTTGGCCACGCCTTAAACCCCACCCATTAATAAATTATTTCTATTACTAGAAAACCAATAGGAAAATAAGCCCCATTAATTTAATAAAATTACGATAATGTGTGTAAGTGTGAACTGAATATTTTTGCAAATTAAGTTCACAATTGACAAGTTTAGTTGATTATATTTTTAATTCTTCTTTGGAGGATTAGTTATTGAAAGTAAGAAATAGAATTATTTCACTAAGTAAAAAGCCTCTGACCACGCCCCTAATCGAGTTAAAAAGTTACTAGTAAATAAATCAAAGTAAAGAATTTCATGTATTAAAGGAAATACGTAATTCTGTTTATTATTCCATTTCTGTATGCGAAAAAGTTTTCTAATTTGTTTAAAAACAATCATTTACTAATAAAAGCGTGGTATTATTGGTGTTCTTAGGCGTGGCCTTGATCTTAGTTCTCCTTATTCCTGGGATTTTCTATCATACAGGAAAGCACCTGGTGACTTAATAGCAACTTATGTTTTTGTCAATTTTTATATCAAAGATGCACCCATTAAAAAGTTTGTACCCCGCAAATTATTAAAAATTGAAAAAATGTGTAACTTATGATGATACGCACATATCAAATATTCTAAGTTGCAATTAATTAAAATAACTTTGAAATCCAAGCAATTCCCCATATTGTAAGTGACAGATAATTTGTATACATATTTCGTTATTCACTAATATTACGTGAAGTTCATATTTTAATTTTTTAAAAAATGTATAATATAGTTATTAATTTTTTTACTGAAAAACAAAAATATAATATTTACATATCAGAAAACATCTTTTATAATGAAATGCATTTTATTCATTATATCCGAATTCAATATTTTGTATTACGTACGAATGAATACATAAGAGTCTCTTTCCATCATGTTACATTTTTAATTGTTTCATTCACAGAAATTATTTTTAAGTTTATTTACTTTTCCCCTAATATTTTAAAATTTAACTAGGTGACAAACGATCGAAATTAAAAAACAAAAGAAAAAGAAGCAGGCATTGACTACTCTACAAAATATAATCGTATTCTCACTCTGATATTGTAAGAGAATTTACTGGACAATGCTATTTTCTAGAAGAGAACGGCAATCGGTACCGTTTCCCTCTGTATAAATTTGGCAAAACTATATTCTTTCGAATTAAGGGGTTGATACAAAAATTAATATAAAAATATTTTATATAATTTACTGGTTGTTATTTTAAATTTGTTTAGTATATATATTTCATAAGAAGAGTAATTTATCTATGAGATTTGGTGTGTGTGGGTTAAAACTGATGATTCAAAAAACGGATTTGCTACATACCTCATTCAGAATGTAGTATATTTTTCAGAATTATTTTAACAAATCCTAAAACTAATGGATAAATAAAGTTTTATTTAAATGAATTCGAATAAAAAATGGCGGGTTTTTCCTATTTGTCTAACGAATGAATGAAATTTATTTATTTATTTACTTTTTAACGGATTCTGTTTTTAACCGAACTTAGATTTTGCTCAGGGTGTATCATAAAAGTTATAATTTGTATTTTTGGTTCCGTTTAGTTTATTATATTATTATTTTCTTGAAGAGAATTCAATTTGGATTTTTATCTTTAATAAACGTTTTGAGCTGTTAAATTTTAGTTTTTAAAACATTGCAGTTTTAGCAACATATTAAGAAGTCATTTAATTTATTAACTTTTTAAAATTAACGTTACAGTTCTTTAATTTTTTACTGATTATTTATAATGTTCTAATTTATCAACAATTTCTTTTAAAATTTGACCTAAAATATTAATTATTATAATGCATCTTTATCACTTAAGTTACGAAATGTATTTTCATTAATTAAATTATCATTGCGTTTATTATTCTTTAAAATTTTCTTAGGAAGGTTTATTTTCAATTCTTTAGTTCTTTTAATTAATTATTCAATTAACTTTTAACTACTATTTAGTTCAAATTAATTATTTTTGTATCATCTCCAGTGTATAAGTGAAACTTTCTATTGGATGAGGAATTAATTTGAGCCTTAATTTAATTCTTTTTATAATTTGTCTTAAGATCTCACATTCTGTAAAGTATGAATGATCACTTCCATTGTTTATAACTTTGAGTTTTTTTTCTTATTTTCAATTTCCGTTTCGATGGGGAGCTGAACATTTTAAACATTTTTCAAAAAAAAAAAAAAAAAAAAATAATAATAATAATAATAATAGTTAAAAGCATGTCTAAAATAAATACAATCCTTTCATACTCATGTACGTCATCACTGACGTTATCATTTACGTCATCACTGACGTAAATGAGTATGAAGGGATTTTAGGCTGTGCTCATCAAATTTCCAGGGCTTAACCATTTAGAGCCTTTTCTCAGAAACTACTACCAGCATCAATCCTCATGGTATGTCCAAGAAAGAAGTGACATCAATGGACGTAAAAGAGTATAGGAGAATTACAGGTAGTAGCAATTTTGTGACCAAAAGTGTAACAAAGAATAATTAGATACGAAAATATTTAACAGTTAAATATAAAAGACTAAGCTTTTTCGTCGTTAAATTACTCCTGTTTGTGATATTACAGTAAATATAAAGGGTTTTCTCGAATAATAAGCATGATGTAAAATGCATCAAAGGATAGTAAACAACAAAATTGGAAACAATAATTAAACACGAGGATTAGAAAAACTAAAAGCTAAAACTGATAAATGTATTGATTATTAAAATCATTTTATCAACTTTTTGTTGTATTAATTTCTAAGCAATTATTATAATATTACATTTATTAGATCAATATAGTGCCGTTTAGAAATATCAGTAAAATTTAATATTTTAAAGAGAATGTCAATCAAACCAACTGGCATAGCTATACACACAAATATGGATGGAGTTTTCAATGTAAACAAAAACAAACCTCTGTTAACCGGAAGTCATCTCAAATGCTTCCGGTGTTCTCACTTCCCATTGGAAATCAATGTAATGATAAAAATTTTCGTTTAAATATTTTTAAGTATTTATAATCACTTTTGAAAGTTTTTCTATTTTCTCCGTTAAAACCATATCTTTTATTATCAGTGCAAACCATAATAATCCTGCAATTTTTTAAAAACATTTTAAATTTTAGCTTAAATAATTTTGATGGGTTGCCGTATTTTGTGGTTTTATTTACTTTATAAATATTTATTTAAAAATTTCAGCAAATATATTTTGCACCCGATTGACATAAAAAAATTTCTTAAATATAAATCATATAAAATCATTTCAATTAAATAAGTACAAAATTTGGCCTAAGGTTCCTTTTGGCGATGTATATATGTATGAACAGTAAGCAGGAAGTTTCGTGCCGGAAGTTTTCTAGATCTCCATGATAGTAGCGCCCTCTATTCCAAGCTTCACAGAAACTTCCATCCATATATGCATTGTCCAGTCATATTAATGTGACCACCACGTACTTTGGAGCTCAACGTTAAATAACCAATCACAGATGTCAGGTGGCAGCACAGTCTGATTGAGCGTTGTTTATAAAGGGTGTGTAAGAGCTTCGGAAATCATTGCAATCATTGGCGTAATGCAGAAACAAAGCGCTTTATCCGACGTCCAAAAGGGCATGATCATTGGCTTTCGGGTCAAAGGTAGAACGACTCCGAAAACGACAAAGTTTGTGAACTGTTCGCATGCTGCGGCGGTATAAGTATACCGTTGGTTGGCAAAATGGGATTATCCAAAATCAGCGACGTGGCAAATGTAATGCATCACGAGCCATAGATGACAATGGTGAACAACGGCTGTTGAGATGCTTTTAGGTGAATGGATGTGCTTCTGTTGAGCAACTGACCACCCAGATGAACCAAGGAGCTACCAACAGTGTCTTCCAAGCTACTGTTCGTTACTGCATCTGGCCTCCGACGTTTGGCTCAGGCACTGCTGTTGTTGTTCATAGGGGACGAAAGTTAGAATTTGTACAGTGTACCGTAACTGGACTTCCACTGAATGATGACTAATAGCGTTTTTCAATGAATCGCACGTTTAATGCTCCATCAGACAGATCGATATTAACGTATTAGACATGAAAGTTCTGAAAACAAAATCCCTGCAACCACTGCTTGTCTAGGCTGGATGCGGGAGCATTGTGGTTTAGGAAATAAGTTTCTGGGTTCATGATCATTGTGTCCTTGCAATACAATCTGTCCTTGCGGACCATGTCCATCCCTATAAGGACATTATTTTCTCTCTGGATAATAGCATCTACCAGCAGGACAATACAAGGTTTCATACAGTTGGCAATGTACAAAATTGGTTTAAAATTTCCAGGATAAGTTTACCATTCTCCCGTGGCTAGCAAATTCACCTGATTTAAAACCCTTTAAGAACATATCAGAACATATCGATAGGACTATTCACGCCATCGACTCTCACCTGTGTAATTTAGCCAGCTGATCACGGCACTGGAATTGGCAAGGTTCGACATCTCAGAGAACACCCTTAGGAACCTAATTGGCTCTCTTCATTTACGTCTCGCACCAATCTTCTCAACCAAAGGTTATTCTAATGGCTTTTGGCAAAAGGTCATTTTAATATGATTGGACTGTGTGAATACATTACAAAACAATAAAATTACTAAACATGTATTGAATTATTTTAGAGTGAATTTTATTCTAAAATATTCTGTGATGTAAATTCTATGATAGCTTTATAAATTTCGAAATCTATCTCCCTTATAAGAAGAACTCGAAGAAAATAAACGCGCGTTGCATGGTGTTGTGAATCAAAAAGTTAAACAAGCTGAATGCTTCATCTGATAGAAAGCTCCACCTCAAATTGGAAGTTATGTGATGTCATTTTGTGAAAGATATGTGGAGAGCTCGTAGAAAGCAATGGTGGACTTATTTCCGGCGCCAACAACATACTGCAGTTTGACACTGGCACTCTCTGTGGGTGGATAGGGAAATAAGAGTTTTAAACTAAGTATTTAAGAAATAAATTATTGCAGAAGAATTACCAAACTGATCTTGGATTGCGAGAGGAAAGTAAACAAGGGCTGACAGTGATTGAGGATTGTCTGAGAATTCTCTGGATTTATTGAAATTGATTAATTCATTATGATGGTAAATTTACTATCATTATGAATTAAAGGAATTTTATGGATTTCAGGCTTTTCAGTACTATATAAGTTATAAAAGCTGAATGTTTTATAAAATATGCAACATCAAATAATTCGCAATAATTTTTTCTCGGTTTCTAAGTTTTATGGAAGAAACACGAGCGCCACCTCAAAACTGGGCTGTACAGATAAAGATGTGTCTGATGTAAGATTTATAGACAAGCAATTCTTTATAGAGATAATTTAGAATTCCTCTCAAAAATAGGTTTTAATTATGGTATTACAATAAGTTCTTATCTTACTTTTTATTAGTATGTGGTTTCCAAGTGAACCGCTAATTTAAAGTTACTCTCAAGTACTAAGCTTGAGTATTCTAGAAGAGTTCTCTTTCAAAAATTTTTATACAGATTCAGAGTGTTAGTTTTCTGGTAAGAAATACAACTGTGGATTTCTGTCCATTAATTTTGCCTTTCTAAGTTGATTTCCAGGTTTCAATTTTCTTAACATGAAGGAATAGATTACTGTAGATTTTATTATGATCGTTACTAGAAGAAAGGCGTTAGTGAAGAGGCATAACATGGCCAATGAATTGTAATTTCGTAACTCTAAGACATTTGTACCTGAGATCTGGAACTAATTCAAAATAATAGAGAAAATCTGCTACTAAAATGGGAGTGCTAACATTGATTATTATAAATGTCCATGTCCATGTGTCCATCAAGTTAACATTTAAAAAGAGTGTCTTTTGCTCATAGACATTAATTGTGAAAGAATTTGTAGCTAAAAGCATTTGTTGTGAAGAATTTCGCTTTAGATAATTGTTAGCAGAGATTAAGGGGACGCGTCAGAGCCAGTATTGACCAGAAATGAAGTATTTGATGCTCGGTCACGAATGAACAGGCGACGTGATTTTCGAGGTAAAGAATATGTCGCCCCTATTATTTGCTGCATTCGTTTCCCTGCCATGCACAAGGTTTAAACCATTCATCATCCTTACATCTTTTCAGAAACGCCTGTGATACCAGCAAATTGAAAAATCTCGTTTATTGGAATTACTTCTTTCGCGACTGCGTTGGTTACAACGATAAAGCGATCGACTACGAGAAAAAGAGAAAATTTATCAATTCGCTTATTTAATTTCCCAATTTCGAGAAATATTTTAGCTTCAAAGGTTTCGTCCATTTTGGAAACTGAAAAAATTTCAACAGGAGATGAAGTAACATCGATGATGCGATCCGAAATTTCAGCAGCTGGTTAGATTGGAAACCACAGTTAAAATAGTTTGAACATATCATGGCAATCGATGTAAAAACAGTTCCAATATTAGTTTATCAGGAACATTATGTGATTCGGTGCGAGGCTTCATGTTTCGTAAGAGTTCTGATGGTTTGCGCGATCCTAATTAAAGTTTACAAATTTCTAGTTGCGATGATTCTCTCGCGCGGTTAATTAATTCCTGTTAAATCTACTTGTATGGATCGGATGCATCCCCACACAACCAGATACGTCTAATAGACGTTCGCGAAAGATTCACTATATCCAATGGACTTCATAGATGATAAATAGACGTCTACTGAACGTCCATGAAAGGCTATTCAGTGGAGGTTTCCTGGTCGACCATTATGCATGTCTAATAGGTTTCCATTAGACGTCAACTTAGGGGCATGAATTCATAGATATATGTGGATTAGAAATAGACGTCTTAAAATATTTTTATGGATGGAAGAAATTAATATTTATTATCATTATTACCTGTGGAATTAATATTTTTTATAGATACTGTGTAACTTAAATGTACACAACTCAAGTTGGCAAGAAAAAGTGACTTATTTTTCTAGTATATAAGCAAGATATGAAAATTTAGTGATAAAATATATAAAATGAATATTTTACAAAAGGAAATTTAAAATTACAGTTTTACATGAAATAAATTATTGTGTTTGTTCATAAAATTTTGGCTCAGGAAAATGGTTGCTTTGAAAATGGTTGCATGGAATGAAAGGAAACTTATATTGAAATGTTGGGCTTTACAAAACTTAAATTAATAACTATATATCATTTTGAAATTCTAATTACAGTGCTTGTAATTAACTGAAAACAATTAACACTGAAGTTAATTATAAAGTTTATCTCAATGTAATTCATTTAAGAAATGTAACATTTTGTTCTTGAATATTTATCAATACTAGAAAACAATTGAGATTTCCCTTTTTTTAAAATTATCATTTATGTTATTGTTAGATGTAGAGAAAAATTTTATGATAAAAAAGGGGGGATCCAAATCCCCCCTTTTTTCTACATTCTCACAATATTTTTTAAAAAATAAATATTTATTTTTACAATTTTTGACAGTTATTGTTTTCTACTTCTAAATCAATTTTATCCATTCTAAATATGTCATCAATGAAAAATGCAAGTGTTCCAACTCTTCAACATTAAATTTACAGAGTTTCAAGTTTTATAGATTTCATTTTTTGTAGATTATTTTATAATTAATCCATTTATGAAATATTTAGTAATGCTTCACTTAATGGTGCTCTAATTCAAATTATTTTATGATTTATACAGTTTTACTATACTTTAAACTAACATTTTCACATTAAATATATCACTTATGATTAATTTCAATTTAAAATTTATATTTCAGATTACCATTTATAAATATTTATAAATATTTATAATGTAAACCTTACTTCAGTTTTCATTGCATAAATTTCATATTTCTATTTTTAATAAGTATGATACATTAGAATTAAAATGTTACACAATATTTACTTTATTATGTGGTATTTGTAGAACTTTATGTTTTTATATTTAAACTGAAATTTCAATCCATAGTAATTTTTTCTTTCAAATTCTTAGGTTTTTGTATATTTTGGTAAAGACACAAAAAATATAATACTTACATATTAGTTTTACTGCACATAATTTAATATTATATGTTTTTTTTTTAAGTAAAATGTAAGTAAAAATGTATTATTGCTTTATTTTGTTATATTATGATGCAATTCCCATGACACTAATTGGGCTTGGCATAAAATTGGCTGTGGTGAAACTAATACATGAATAACATAAATATCTAGTTATGTTTTGCTTCTATTCTATTGCATTAATTTCTTTTCAGTTTATAATTAAATAGGATTCTCAAACAAAATCTAAAGTAAGTAAGCATGCAGTAAATCATGTATAAACTATAAGTTATTTGAACCAGATGAGTAATGATTTAAACAGAACATAGCAAAGTGGGTACATTCTGCTTGGCCTACTTTTCATTTATCTCACATTAATATGATTTTCTTTTGAAAAAGCATAATTTATAACACTTCCAGATCTTTTATATGCAGCACATTACATTAAGCCAGGAAGCATAAATAAACCATTACTTAATTAAAAATCTTCTACATTTTCTGGAATTGATCTGAAAAAGCAGTAGTTATTCCAATCAACTTGACAAAGAAAGATCTCTTGAGCTTTTGTAGCCATCAGAAAATTTTTTAAATTTCATAATTCACAATAAAATATTTTAACTAAAAATCCCAATTAATTTTTTTTTAAATTTAATGAACTCAATTAAATTTGTATAATAAAAAAATTTAGAAATTTGCAATAAATAATGCTGTTACTTATTTTTAAAAAAATTATATGTAATTTAAAAAAAGAACAAGGTTACATAGAAATAAATAGTATATTTTACCTATGAAAAGATGTATGGTGCAATCTTATTCTAATTGAATTAATTGATACATCCTCTCTCAAAACAAAATTAAACTTTTATTTAGAATGAATCTATTAATTTCCAAATATGATTAATATAAATCTATTAGTTTTCAAATACATAACTGAACACTTTATTTTTATGCGTATAAGTAGCTACTGATATACGAAATTTCAATATTTTTAACAATCGAATTGCTCAAACAAGTATAAATCGGCTGAATATCATCATTGCACAAAATTACAAGTCAATATTGGTGCTAATTTCATGTATAATAAAAGCACTTAACATGATACTAAATAAAATGGAATTAGGATGAAGAAAATGAAATTCATTGAGAACTCTTTATTTTTTAATATCACTTTTCCATGAAATTATCATTTTGAAGGATCTGAATACAAGCTGTTTAAAAAAATGATAAACTTGAAACACATTCACTGCCTAACTTTGTTTAATTCAAAAGAGTTTTTTACCAGGGAAATTGCCTTAAATAATGATTAAAAATAATTTTTGATTAACCAGAAAGGAGGTGGTCCATTGATGATAATAGAGAGCAAATGAGTGAAAAATGAGCAATATTGAATTTATCAGTCATAAAATAAATATGTAATAATTGAAGTTAAAAATAAGTAATAAAAATAAGTTTTCTTAAAAGGGATTATGATGGTAAGCCAAAATAGATTGTTATGGAAAGGTAATGAGTATTCATAGCTTTAAATCATCAAAATCATTATTTAAGTTTGAAAATAATATATGCAATTTAAATTTAATTAAAAAAGTTTAGGAAAAATGTTTGAGATTAAGTAACACTTTATAGATACTTGGAACTTGATAATTTTTATAAATGTGCATTATTTAAAATAACTTTAAGGATATAAAAATATTTTAAATTTTATTATACTCTATACAATAGTAACTATAGTTATTAAAGTTGCAATGGAGTGGAAAGTCTGTTGATGAAGAAAAATTGCTATTATACAAAAAACATTTTCTCAATGTAATGAATAAAATATTAGATTTTTTAAAATATAAAATATAAGATTAATATAAGATTTTTTACATGATATAACATATATCTGTGGTGATGTTATACCAATTGCTGATATATTTTGTGCTTGTGAAATTGAACAAACTCTTTCAGTTGGATTTGATTTTCTAATACACCTAAAGTTAAAAGATGGTTAGAAAGAACACAGAAAAAACTTGATCCACATTATAATGAAGTTCACAGTATAATTAGAAAAATTACAGCTATTTTAGATTCTAAATTGTAATAGAAAATATTAAATATTTTCTTGCTTTGTATGCATCTTTAAAATTTTAATAAGTACCTGCTATAATTGTGAATTTTTTTAAATAAATTTTTTTACCAAATTTTTATTTTTTTAGATAAATATTTGAGAGGATACAATTGTTATAATAATAAATGAAATTTATGAAATGAATGAATTAGAAAACTAAACTGAAATTTATATATATATATATATAATAACATTGTAAAATTGTTATTAGAACGTTCCAAATAAATATTTTTATCAAATATGTTTAAATTACTTTTTTACATAAATTTTTCAAAACTTTTTTACGACAAATATTCCATAGATATTCTGTATAAAATTTCTGTAATAAACATTAGTATTGTTTTTTTGAATATGCTATGGTTTATTCCAATTAAAATAATTAGATGCTTATTTGGTTTTTGAACACATATATACATATGGCTAATAGTACACATTGTTACAAAACATTGATATACATATTAAAAATATAATTACATTATAAATATTTAAGAATAAGTTAAACCTTATTTCTTCTGAAACATCTTTAAATCAGCTGCAAATAAAACCTAAAAAAGAAATTCATATTTCAGAAGCAGAACATTACTATTATAAATATGCATTTTAAAATATATGTACTACATATTAGACTTTATCAGCCCAAAATGCTCATTAGTTATTAGCATATTCCTTTCTTCATAAATGGCTAACAATTACATTAACAATTCTCTATTAGATCTATGGCTGCAGTGCATAATTTTATAACAGAATTACGCCATCATTCCAAGATAAAAAAGCCGTTCCAAAAATTCCACTTGTGCATGTGAATTTTGGTGCAATATCCATATGAAATCACTGCTTTAACCATGATGCTTTCATCTCAACATGTATGATATTTTCAGGTATATTGCATAATGATTGATGGAAAGCCATCTAAGAGTCTGAAGTATAAACTTCAGGGCAAATTTCAACTTTTCTATAAGCATAATTAGACATAATCCAATTGATATCTTAGCAGTATTACTTTGTGAAAAAACTCAAAGCTGTGACAGTTGGCATAAAATTCTATTGCTGCATATTCTTACTAATACAGTGAGGCAGAAGACATTGTTTACATTAATATCAACTGCAAGAGCATACATTACACAATTAATGTCACTCTTCAATTCTGTGATTGGTTACAACAGCAACATATTTATTTTCAAAGGTGCTTGGAGAATCAATAAATTAAAGACACTTGTTATGACTTGCTTATCATAGCTTTACATGAATTTATAGTTGTATAATTACATGAATAGCTAAATTAGCAATTATTGACATATTATACAAAATTACAGCTATTAACATATTATATTATTAAAACACAAAAAAATGACCTTAAAACTTTCTAAAATTATAACTTGTGAAACTGTAAAAGAATGACTAAAAGGCATGGAAGTGAATGCAGTGAAATAATGTATTAGATTTTTGTAGATTTTGGGAGTTTAGATGTATATATATTCCATATAATACAGTATGCTTATGCATGAAAGTTTTGTTAAATGTCAAAAATTATAAAGATTCATTATAAATGTCATAAAGAGCAAATTAAAATTATAAACTCGTTTAAAACATATTTTGTGATTAGAACTCTCATGAAAATTCAAAGTTACAACAACTGTCAGAAACATGTAAATGAATTGATAACTTTTTTAACTTTATATATGCAGATATTATGTTCAAAACTACATATATAGCAATTTTATAATCAATAAATTGTACCATTATATAAATTTAAAATTCTTGAATAATTCTTATTGAAATTTGTTTTAAAAGAAATTATTGTACATTTTTGTTTCTATAAATTGTACTAATTTTAACATTATTATCCATTTATTTAATTTTAGATTTTAAATTATTTCTCATGGAAAATGGAAATATATGTACTATTTCTAAATGTTTGAGGCATTGACTTAAAAATCTTTGTATAATATACAAAAATGCTTTACATTTTATAACAGTGTAAAATAAAGTGCTTAATGTGATCTATAATATTACACTAATAAAATGGATGAGAATAATAAAAAGATAATTTTATGTAAACAAACATGCTTAATTTTGAGTGCATAAAAAAAAGTAAAAAAATTACAAAATAAATTTATATATTTATATTCAATAATCAAAATATTTGTTACTTCATTGTTATACTTGCAGATTTCTAGAAAAGACAGATTAAAAATATTTCATAATTGTATAGCAATGAAGGACTGGAAATGCAATAACATGAGAGAATGTTTTTAGAAAATCAATAAAGTATTTATGTAGGAAATTCAGCATTCAATAATCATCTAAAAATGTAATAGAATCGCAACTTTAAAAAAAATCTGGATTACCAAACTATATATATATATATGTATATATATAGGAGAGGAATAGCCAACTATAATGGCCATGCTTATATAGACTGCAATACCAAATGGATTTATATTTTAAAGTATAAAATATTTGCATTACACAGTAGAGTTATTACAAATTAAAATATTAATAAAGAATATTATACACATATCAAATTATAAATGTACAAAAATTCAAACTTAGATTGAAGATTTTAATGATTGATAAATAAAAATTTAAGATTACGCATCTAACATTAGCTAAAAATTCTAGAATTCTGGAGCACTATAAAAATAAGAAAATTACTTTTTCTCACATAACAAAGTTTTAAAAGTAAATTATAAATATTATATTTAATGTTTAATGATTTTCAGGTTAAAGAGATTAATATTTAAAAAATAAGCAAATAAAGAAATTTTTAACTAAGATAAAAAAATTGGAATGTAATTTTTTCATATTTTTAAATTAACATTTGTTTGGAAAAAGTAAACATAATTTATAAAAGAAATTTTTTTTTATAAAAATTAAACATGGAAAAAAGCACAGAAATTTTATTTTTGTAAATATCATGTATATACATTATAAATACTGTAATATCTTTTATATATTTAATATGTGTCTCTTGACAATCTTATATTTTATACTCTTGACAATGTAATCCTCAATATCTCAATATGATTTATTTTTGATTAAAATTATATGAAACAAAATTTGTTAATTCTTATTGTTAATATATAATGAGTAATAAAAAGAGATTATTATATCTTAAGTTTATTTTAACATACTGTGTTAGCCCAGCCAGCATATTCTCCAAATCTTTCTCGATAAAAATCACCTAAAAAATAAAACAGATTTTAAAAAATAAATATTTCCATTTGTATAAAAAAACTCTTATTATAAAAACTGTATATTGCTTTTCATCTGAAGGAACATTTATAATGAACCAAGCAAATGGATCTCATAATCCATAAATTAATAAAAACAAAATTGTATATTAATATATAAAAATTTTAAACCAATAAGAGATGCTATTAAATATTGTACTACTGATATTAATAGGGAATTTTAATATTAATGTTTATAGGGAATAATATATATTCTTTATAAAATTAAAATCGATAGAAAATTCACTGATATTTTATTTAACAACTGTTACTAACAATTTAATGCTAAATATTTTTAAAGCTATAAGAATTAAAATTCTTAGAGATGTACAAGCTGATTATAATTAAAATTATAATAATATAAATTATTATAATAATATTGCAGGACTGAAGAAATTATTTTTATTATTTTAATTATAAGAAAAGATACAATCATAAATAATTTTGTAAACTTGTATCACAACTTTTAAAAAAGAAAAAATTGAGTGGATTTTGAAATTAATTTTTAAAAATTAAAAGTTTGTTTTGTCTGCTTGAAGAATGTTACACATTTATGCATTGATTATGTTCATTAAAGCAAGAAGTTTCATGGTAAAAATTTCATTTTGGGAAATTTGCAGAAATAAATACCTGAGCAAGCATTTTTTGTATTCTGATTTGAACAAGATTATTTATTTTTGTAAAACTTCAGAAATATTACTATTATATAGATATTTTTTTGAAATACAATAGCCACATTTTTTATTAATAATGAAGCAACTGACTTTCCCTATCATATTTCACATCAAATGAACTCATTACTTTGAATTTCATCTATTATTCAACGTTTTAAATCAACTGCAGACATTACATTTGAATTTCTTTTTATTGTTTTTAATTTCTTTAATATTAATACAATTCTTATGAACACAATTTTGCATATCTCCTTATAAAAATGAAATTTTAATTAGTATCTTGCAATAATTATAACTTTTTGTTGTTCAGTATTGTTTTAGTATTTCATAGGAAGGGAGAATAGCAATATCCATTAATAAAATTTTAAAAGTTTTCTTTCACTACTTAAGTGTTTTTTGCCTTGTGTATTCTCAAATGAAATATCAGATTATCTAATGAGTTTGATAACTTTATATGAAATTAATTATATTCATTTTAAGCAACAAAAAGTGCAATTTCAAAGT
>JAPDSC010079867.1:25238-41348 GCA_026290005.1 Latrodectus geometricus
AAAGAACAATAAAACAAGCTCCACTATTTTGTACAGTGAAATAACAGGAAGAAAGTGAAAACATTAAAATTCAAGAAAGGCTAAAATATATTTTTATTTTGAGAACAATAATTTTATAAATATTTTTAAACTCACTAATAATAAAACAATTTCATTAAAATTTTTATTTTATTAAATAATACATTAAAAAATTTGTTGGAATAAAAATATTAGATTCCCTTTAATAAAGATAATAAAATATACAAGATATAATCATTATATATACTAGAGACTTTGTTTGTTGTTTTATTATAATTTCTTGCACATGACAGTTAATTTAGAAATAATCTCAAAGAAAGAAAATATTATGTATTTTATAAGTTCACAGTCATAACTAGTTATTGAATTTGGAAATAGGACAAATCGTTTGTCAAAATAATAATAAAAATTATGTTTCAAGATAAAAATGTCAAAATCTTAAAAAAATAAATTTGAAAAAAATCTTATACTTTTCAATATTTAAATAATTTATTAAATTAATTCATTAATTAATTATATAATCTTTTAAAATAAATCCATTTTTGAATCAACAGAAATTGTTTTAAGAAAAAGTACAACTAACTATTCTTTATAAAATGGTAAAATCCTAGAAGCCTATATGGGTTTGGCACGATTTCCAATTTTCATGCAGTTATTGTGTCACTCAAAATTACATCTCGCGCACAATATCCAGTTTTCAAAACCCCAATCATATTCAAAGTTGAACATTGAAACCTCACTTTATTTTAAATTTCAAATTTTTAATATTTCATTATAATTATTTACTACAAAAGTATTATATTAATATAACTAGAAACTAATTTCACTAAGAGTACACAATAAAAAAAAAACAAATATAAACTAAAAATTATACAGTCTACAATGGGAGATAACCAGACAAAACTGAATTGGTAACATAAATAGCAAACATTTTTTTAAGAAAACTTTGATTTTAATAAACTGGATAGTTGTGCCTATCTTAAAAAAACCTCAGTGTAAACACAATCTAATCCCGGAGAGATACGGACAATAAAGCAAAATCAATTTAAATAACATACATTTTTATAAAAAAAAACTTTAGTTTCTAATTATATTATTAAACATACATTCCGATGAAAACTTAAGTTTAAGCATTACAATTCAGGGTAAACCTAAATTCATAGCAAAGATTTTACACAATAAATTACATAAATTATTACATGCAACAAAAATTTTAATTTCATAACAAATAAAGTAAAAGTACTTATCTAATCATCAATTAGAGAATGAAAAAAAATGCAAGTTTAATTTATCATCATCAATATTTTTTTATCGCTAACAAATACTAAAACTCAAATTTTAGAATGAAGCAATTCGAAAATAAATTAACCTTATAAACTAATAATAAACTTTCAAAATAAATTTCACTTAATAAACTCTAAAAATTCAAATTTAACTATCAAAACATAATAAATATGAAATCAACCATTTTACAAACTTAAATTTAAACAAATGAAAACAAAATTAAACAAATGCTTCAAGGGTTACTAGCACCCCAATAAAATTTCACACATGTACATAATCACATTACAACATAAACTACAGTAAATCAGTTTGGAAATTTTATCATTGTGCAGACTCTAAGAATTTAGCCTACACATACAGAATTATTAACGATGATAGAATAAATTATGTATATTTTATAATATAGTGCAGAAGTGAGATTTAATCAACATATTTATAAGGAACAGAAATTCAATAATCACAAACACATGGAAATTTTTATTGCTGATATTTTTTTTATTTCAAAAATTAAAAATAAAATATATAAGTTAATGTATTTGCTTACTTTGGCACCTACTCCAGGTAATGTTAATAATGCTTGATGTGCTTCTCTATAAGGGACATTTCGAAGATTTTCTAACCAATTTGTAGGTTTTGTTTCACATAAAATCTTTGCTGTTTGACTAATATACTTTGCTCGATAACCAAATCCTAATTTTCTCAGTTTCATTTCTACTCCTTCCTGTGCTAAACAAGCTATTGATGGAAACGTATAAAATAGTTTACCCTCAAATTCCATAATTTTCTGGCCATAATTTAAACAAAGCTTCTCAACCATACTTGTAATTCTAAAAGTATATAATAAATTTTGAAAATTACATTTTCATTCTAATTACCATCGACAATAAAAAATACACATCATACTTTGTAAACAGTTTCATAAATAGAAAATATGACAAATAATTAACTATACTTTTATTTTAAGTTGATGAAATCAAATTTTAAAACTAACCTAGGAATGTTATTATTTGCTGAACATATGAATGAGAATAAATTCTCAATAGGATTTTGACGTAGGATTCTAATACCTCTGTATTGATGACAAATGTTTTTAAAATTTTTATCACTCTTACTCCACAATTTATAATGATTTTCTAGTTTAAAATTTAAATTTAAATAATCTTTTAAAATACTTTCCTCTTTTGAAGAAGTTTCTAATATAGGTTCTTTAATTAGATTTTTTTGTTTTGTTCTCTTTTGTTTCAGAGCTACCTCAGCAAGCATATCTATTGAATTCCCCTTATTATTTTTCTTTCTTTTTGCAGCAGGGGGAGAAGATATTTCCTTACAATCAGAGACAAGGTTATTTTTTGTGTCTATTGCATTGCCAAATCCATTATGTGAAAAATATAACAGATTGCCATCTTCATCCTGTCTTAAAGAAAAAACTGTGTCTTGTATCATACCAATCCAATCACCATTGTCTAGCTTCTTCCACCTAAGAAAATATAACATCAATTTTACAAATTAAGTCAACTTTTTAGATATTTTGCTCTATATAATTAAGACGATTTCTAATTTTTTAAAAAGTATGAAATAAAAACACCACATTTTTTTTTTAAATATACATGTTTTCCATTTATAAACTATTATTGGCTTAAATTGTCAATAAATGTACATGTTAAAATAAAATGATTTGAAATCTTTATACCGAATTTTAAAATAAAGTAAGAAAACAAAAATGGATAAATTTTTTAAGTTTATTATCTGACATTTTTTGTATTTAAATATGCAGTCTCACATTCAGTATTATAGTGCAAAGAAAATGAAAATCCTTTTAGTTAAAGTAATTAATTGTTTCACATGTAGAATATTTCCTTAACTATTTTTTTGCAGAGGGAAAATATATAAATTTTTTAATCACAAGTACACATAAAATTAATTTTATAAAATGTTAGCAATTTGATAATTTACACATTTCTTACAAACTTGTTAAATTTGTAATAATGGTATTAAGAAACAAAATCATCTTACTTAAACCTTATAAAGTTATTACATTTATTTGCCTAAATTAAATTCTTTTTATAATTGAAATTTCTACTTTATAAAGGGTTTTCTAATAAAACAAGTAATCTTAATATTATATAAGATTTAGTAAAATTTGGATGCACACACACATAATTGTTCCTGCAACTTAATACAATTAATATTAGTTTAAATAAAATTCAATAACTTTAATTATTAAAATAAACAAATTGAAATAGGTTCATTTCTAAAACAAAAAATTTGTTAGTGGCTGAGATTAAGAAATGAAAAACATGTTACAACAGGCAGAATGAATTTTGTGTGTGTATGTGTGTTTTATTTTCTTTTTTGTGATATTTTTATTCTGATTATCTATGATGTAAATTAAAACTTTAATAAAAATTTATGGATCTTCACAATGGTCAAGGCTAGAAAAAATAGTATATTTTTTTATTTTATCGCAAAAAAGCTTTTAATAATAATGGCTTCTGTAAATACATGAGTTTATATTGAAGTTAAGTGTCATTGTAGCTTTCAATATATTCATTTTTAAGCTATTATAAAACATTTTCAAAATAATTCTTGGAACTAGTTTTGGGGTGAGCATAAATTATACCATTATTAAGTTAATCAACATTGTAGTCTGATTGGGAAAGGCAATATGCTCACTATTGGAAGCAGAGTTCAGTTCTCAACTAAGCAAAATATCTATTTCTGATCAAAACATCTATTCCTCATCATTCCTGATTTGAGTGTTCACTAAAGGTGGCAGGGGCATATTAAATAGTTAGGATTAAATGTCCTCAAATAAAATACTACCTCTGGGACGGTAGATCAAGTCTTGGGATGTTCTGCTTCAAAATTATAAAGACTCAACCACCTCCAAATATATCCATTGATTGAATTACTTTGTAAAACAAATTGCTCTTTCATTGATGTAAGGTGTAAACACTTAGTTAGCATAAAGCTCCAAAATTGATTGCCATTATCTACCTACTTATCATTATTGTGTAAAATCTATATATTATATGAAACAATGTGGTTAAAAAGAGACAATATGTTTAGCAGAGACATAGAAATACATCAATGTTTGCACATCTGCCATTTTTCATTATTTTGTTAATTAGTCTAATCAACATTGGATAAAATACAGCTGAAAAGTTATTAATCTGTTTCAAGAATTCAAGTCCTAACTAAGGGCCACAGAAGCCTGGTCTGTTACACTAAAATTCTCGTTGTTGGAAGAAAGTTCAAATTCTGGGTTAACTGAAGACTTGTCCTGTTCACTAAAAGTTGCTGGGGCACATTATGTAAGTCATGGTTGAAGTGTCCTTCTAGTGAAATTATACCTTAGGGGGTGTGGTAGATCAAGTATTGCAGATCTTCTGCTTGGTTAATGCATCTAAATAATGAAGATTCATACTTGCTACTTTCACCTAACTGGTAGAGTCCAACACTGGATAACTAAATACAAAGAAGTATGGTGGTGCAACAGCAAGTATTAATTGGCAGAAGTAGATTATTTTTAGCATACTTTCCAAAAATAATTAATAATGTGTCAAAATAATTTCTATATTATTTTTAATCATGTTTTTCCATAAATATTAATGATTTTTTAATTGTTTCTGTAATAAAGTTTTGTCCGTATTTCACTCCTTATCTAGAAACATTACACAGAAATTTATGAAATTGACGTTGTATGAATAGAAAATATTTAAAGGTTTTGAAGAGATTCTAATTACTGCTCTGATGATTTCTGTTTCTTACATTAAATAATAAGGACAGGAAGAATGGTTACAAAAATCAGCCAGAAAATTAACTTTAAATTCCTGTGTCTTTGTGTTAAGTAAATGCTATTGCTGTATGAGAAAGATATTTCCTACCTTCTTATAAAAATGAAAGGATAATATTCTCTCCACTTGGTATGGAAGATTTTGACATGAAGAATATTTACTTTCTGAAGATAATTTTCCTCTAAATGGCTGCCATAATTTTTGCAAAAAACATAAATCGGCTATTATAAATATATTGATAAAGAATCGACTTTGTCATTCCTGAATTGAAATGTCAATAAAATAGTAAGTGAAATTTTTGTTAGGAGATTTATATATTTCTTTTAATTTGAAACAAATAGCCTATTTAAAAAATTTATACTTTTCTCATATATAAATTATTTTTGATTTATAATTTAATATATTAATATGATACTACAGTAAATCTATTAATATATTTTAGTTTAAAAATGGCATAACTTTAAATACTTGTTTCGTTAAAAAATTCTTAAAATTAATTAAAAATTTTTTTAATACTTTCATACGTTTTATTTTTACATTTATATGTGGTTATAAACACATTACATTTTATATTTAAATTTAGAATTTGAACATTTTAAAGATTCTGAAATGGCATATCAATTTTTCTCAGAAATTAATTTCAACTATTCCAATTCTTTATTTCTGTTTAATTTTTGGAATACATTCTTGTTGACATGAAATATAACTTTCATGAAAATTTAGTCTATTTTCATATTAAGAAAATCTTATATCCATAAAAAAATCTAGTAAGATTTGATTAAAAATTATAGATTTTCTTATAAACTTATAAATGTATATATAGTTTAATATTATAAAATCTATAACTTTACATAATCTTTAGCAAAATAAGAATTTCAATTAATTATTCAATTGATATTGAATATTGCCTTTTCATCAATTTGACAATTACAATAATAATACCAAAAAAATTTTAAATTCTTGTCTATCAATATCAGTTTACTTTGCTTTAAATTTCATTTTTCATTTCAAGCTAAATTTGAAGATTTGTAAAGCAAATCTGCTTCTTCAAGTAATGAATTGGAAAATATCATTAGATGAAATAAATACAAAATATTTTATTCATGCATAAACACTTGAATTTTTTGTAAATTCAAAAATAACGAGCATGTTATTTGCATTAACAATACGGGCAAACAAAATTAAATGACTTTGATGAATTGTTCTCTACATTGTCATAAAGATATATATAACACAGATTTATCATAGGAAACAATAACACTGCTTCTAAACTTTTTTCTTATTTCATTGATCATTTTTCCGGTTTCCTTAAAATATGGTACCACTGAAAATAAATTTCATTTAATTGAAAAAAAAAATAAACAATATAAAGAAAAATGCTTCTAAAAGGAAATAAATAAATATATAAATAAAGGAAAGAATTTTGGTTTTTATAAAAATGAAAATAACTGTAGTACCACCAGTTTTATACCAAATTTCCTTGCTCTACTACTTTTAAATGTTATGACTTTCAGACCAAAAAGCCAGCAATTAAATCTCCGTCAGCTGCCTAAAAAAATGTGATGGAAGGAAGTCAAGCTCTTGAAAGGAGGATGGAATCCATGGTATAATGGCTGTACCACAACTGCATTCTGAGACACTCACTTTATAATAATTGTATAAACTGATTCTGAATATCTCAGAATCAATATCTCAGTATCGACTTAAATTATATGTTTGTAGTTGTCACAGTTAATTTATTACAAAAATTTTCATAAATAGTATTTTAGTACAAAAATCTGAATTTCAATTTAATGATTTAACAAAAGATAATAGAGAGAGAAAGAGTTGTCATATAATCCTCATAATATATTTTTGGGCTGTCATAAAAGATAGACTGGCCATAAAACGTGCCCAACTGATTTACTGTGTCAGAATGTTTTCTTGCATTTTATGACACAACTTGATATGTGATAAGCACATGTGTGAAATTTGTTTGGAATTTTAGCAACCCTTGATGCATTTTTCATTTATGGTTAAAATTTAAAAAAAGTTTTCTTTTTGCTGTTGAAATTTAAAGTGGTTTTGCATCATAATGAAATTTAAATATTTGAAGGTATATTTTTTTTAGAAAGTCTACATAAAACAAAAATTTAAACTTTATTATTAGTGTGTAAAAAGATAGTGATAAATTAAATTCACATATTTTTAACTATGCAAGTGAGGATAAGATGAGTATTTTTATGTGTTATCTGATTAAAATTGCTGTAATATGTACAAATTTATGGTGTAAAAATATTGGACACATATTTAGGTTTACTGTAAATTGTAAGGCTTAAACCAGAGTTTTCATGAAAATGTATGTTTAATAATATAAATAAAAACTCAAGTTTTTTCATAAAAATGTATTATGCTATTGATTTAGTTTTACTGCCGGTTAACTCCAGGACTAGATTGAGCTACACTAAAGTTTTTTACAAAAAAATTTCATAAAAATATATTTTATTTACATTACAGTATTAGCTTATTTGCTCAGTTATTTCAGAGGTAGATAGCATAGCATAGCACTAAAATTTTGCCAGGTTGATTAAAATCTGAGTTTTTAGAAAAATGGATTTTGTTTACATTATAGATTTAGCTTTATTTCCCAATTCACTCTGGGGCTAGATTGAGCCACATTGAAGTTTTTTTAGGTGGGTGGCAAAGCCTGGTTAATTAAAAACTACTTTTTTTTTATAAAACATGTTTATAGACTGTGCGATTCTTAGTATGTTTATTATGTAATCTTTACGAAATTACTTTCTAGTAATAAGATTTTTATTATTTCTTTAATAAATAATTTTAATGAAATGTTCAAAATTTTTATATTTGAAAATTTAAAATAGCACGAGTCTAGAAAGTTCAATTTTGAATGCGATTGGGATTAGGAAACCGGATATTGCACATAATGATGTAATTTAGGTGAACCAGATTACAGCATTAGGCTGTAGCGCTTGGCACGAAAATTGGAAATGGTACCAAACCTGGGCAGGCCCATAAAACTTTACCTATTTTTGAATTTAATGAATTTTACTGTTTTTCTGATAAATTGGATTTCTTATCATGCCAGAAAGATTCAGAATATTAAGGACAACATTCCATTTTGGAAAGCCTATTTCATTCGTTGTCATGAAATAATTTAGAACACTATATATTGATTTCATATTTCATTAGAATTTTTCAGAAAACAATTCAAATAAAATATTTTTTAAAAATCGCAATATTTTATCATTATTTTAATGTTGTTTTATTATCAAACTTATTTAAATCGCTTATTTAGAACGAAACGAACACAATAATTATGTCGTCTTTGCGACACAATTATTTTACTTGACTGTAAATTCAAAAACACACTAAAAGAAATTTACAGTATATGGTTACAAATTTATTATGAAAAAAATACTAAATGAATCTTAAGAATTGTATCAAAAAACACACACGCCACATTGCAGGCAATAAAATACAAATTTTTTATGATTTTTTACGGAAATACTAATACATAAGCAAATTGCAAAGACGTAAAAGAATATACCTAAATGATTGCCCGCCGCCAAGAGTAATGTCTAAATTCATTTCCCAGAAATTACAAGATAACTTTCGCCACATTTTAAGCTATAACAAGCCTAAACAAGAATATTTTTCAATTTTCTATAGTATAATAACGCAGAAATACAATTTGAAAATATCTACAAATCAATATTAAAATTTATTTTAAGTCACAATATGAATTAATGTCTCATTTTAAAAAATGGAGTTCGCATTTATATATAATAGATTAAACTTAATTATATTTATTGGATAGTGGAAAATAAATGAAATTCAATAGTTTATGATTGAAATTCACTCAACACAGTTTGACAGCTTTCGCGATTTTTTATTATTTATTTACTTCTTTATTTTGCGATTTTAAAAGGTGGCGGCCAACTGAAATAAATGCCAGCCAATATATAATTTCAAAAGATTTCAGATGACGTAATCAACATGTGAACTTTCAAATTTCAGCGTATACCTCCATAACATTCCAGAAGAAGTGTATCGAAACCAAAGAATATTCCCAGTATATAAGTTTTATTAGTTTTAAGTTGTATGAATAAAAAGTTTTACAAACTTAATTACATTAAATTGTAACAACAAATATGAATTTTAACAACAAATATGAAAAACTATAATATCTAGTTGGACAATTGGGGAAAATCGCAAATATACATTAAAGAATAAAAGAACAATAACATTATTTGATATAAATTAAAATTTTCAAAAGAAAAATAAATTTTTTTGATTTAATTGAACATTGTTATAGCTGTAACAAAAATTATAATGAAAATTTTTGTTGAAGTCATTGATATTTATTGTAAGGTAATAATATTTTAAATAATTTTCAAATTGAGAATTTATTAAATTTGTATAAAGAAATTTTAATTAGGCTAATAAAGTGAAAGCAGAAACACAAAAATATATTCTTGAATAAAATGCTCATTTGATTTTTCCACAAATCAAAATGTGTAATGAAACTTTCCTTTAAATTTAATAACATCATGGAATCAACGAAATATGTTTCTGTTATTTGTAGTGTCATTAAGGAAACAATCGAAAGATGTGGAAAAGTAATATATTTATCTTTATTTTAAGTCGGAATACAATTGACCTTGTTGTTTTTAGCTTCTATAAAGGAATGATTTTGATCTCAGAGTATTTTGTTATTTTCCACCGTTTTTTGATGACAGTTTGTTTTGCCTCTAGAGAGCACGTTTTTTTTGGGGGGGGGGGGGGGTTGGAGGAGTCACTGCAAGGGTTACTCTGAAAAAGGTGCGTGGTCTAAGAGCGGAGATGCACAAAATAGTAAAACATAAACAAATAATTATCATGAAATTCAGTAAGAAATGCAAAAAGTCAAATGTGAATATTTACAAATTGAGTTTTGAAGAAGGCATGATAGCAATATTCATGAAAATGACTGGCATCTAACATGTAGTCAGTTTTTAAACAGTCCAGCAGTATTGATTGCTTGCTCGTGATCACTAAACGACACGTAGTAGCTCCTTCATGAATTTTCAATGTTAGTCCTCTTACGAGTCTAAACAGCAACTAATGTTTACTTATTGGCTTACGCTACATTAATCTGTGACGTCCAAAATCCTTGTGTGGCATGGATCTGAAGAAGAGAGTACCAGCTCAGGTGTGACATTATCACAGGACTTGTTTAAAATTACAAGGAGTTTGGTAATAAGCAAGAATTCCAAACCCATTAACATTAAGGTACAGTCCGAGGCTCATAATGCCGCCTACTCTGTCTAGTAGTCAGCGTGTCTGATCCTTGTTTGGGCATGTATGTACTTTCTCTTGTATGAATGGAATGTGAATGATTGCCTACCCTATAAACGGGTACCTATGGCATGTGTGTTTAATTATAAAAAAATCATCTCCAGTTATATCCTCTTCAATATGAACTACAAGCATGTTAGCATAGAGCTCCAAAAATGTCCGTCATAACCTAACCTAATCGTAGATATAAGTTACTCCATCTCATGAAAGAATGAGGCTCGATTCTCATATTTTTTCCAGATCCACAAAGTAATTTTATATTCAGGCTTGACTGTATGTCGCATATTGGACATGAAATTATATAATCTTTAGTTTAACAATTCTTAACATTTCACTTCTGGAAGTATTGTTTTCTAAAAATCTCCGAACGCAAAAAAGGACACTTAATGATGTGTCAAGTGATCTGGGCTTCTAATAAATGAAGCCCAATTCGTCTTTCTGGAAAATAATCAATGCCGATGATAAAGGAGATATACTAAGAGGAAAAGGATATGGTCTACAATTAATAATACTCAAAGAAGATATTTACAAAAGCAAAGATATTCAAACAACAAAAAGAAGCCGTCTTTGGAAATTGTTACATTGGAAAAAAATAGCTATTCTATGAATCTATGTTAGCCCAGATGTTCATTATTTTATGATATTAGGCTGATGAAAAAGGAATCCATTATAATTATACATGAACTTCAAGACTTTATGTAACTCATTTTCGATTTTCTTCAACCGTTCAACTTCAATCATTTCTGTGATTTTACCGACGATAATGCGCCTATGTGAGGCAATCTTTAACGTCAAAAATATTTTAACGGAATCGACGCAACGAAATTTACACATAATTGGCTGTAACTGTATCGGGCCATAAACACCATTCACAATTTCTGCCATGGCTTATACTTTCGCCTTTATCTAAAAAGAACTATAAGATGTATCAAATTTTTAACATCCTGTAATTTACAACTGAAAAAAACCAAACAAAAATCAGCAAAAGAATTTTTTACAGTGAAATGAGCATGCTTTGAGATATCGATCACTACATCACCTACCGAAAAGATGATGGATTTCTTTTTACACAATGTATAAACACCGAAGTATGTCATACAAGAAAAGTTATTATCATTGTATATAAGAATACGAAATAAAATCTGGAAATCTACTCAGAAAGAATTAACAGTTTTAAGAGGCCTTCGCAAAATTTTATTTTGGAATCGATATCACCATGATATACAATTTTCATATAATTAATGAATTAGAACTAACTCATTAAATTAAGACAACTAATTATTAATTCCTATAACGTATTTAAATGTGCTTAACGATATTAAATTGATTCCATAAAATTGCATTCATAAATTTTTATTGAAACCAATTTACTAGTTATTGCCATTCTTTTTTTTTTTTTTTTTTTTTTTTTTTTTTTTTTTTTTTTTTTTTTTTAAAATATTTAATCAAAAGTAATGAAAATTACCTTCTTCACAGAAGAAATAAACTACCATAGAAACAATTCTCTGGACAGTGTTTTTGTTGTCAAGTGCAATGGGTAACTTGAATTTGAAAAACACTTGTTTGATCCAAGAAATACAAACAATAAAATTGACTAAAAAACTTATACAAAACTTTATTATATAACAAAACGTAATTTACAGGAATTTTATAAATTTGAATACAGAATATTTGATGAGGTAAAGAAAAATTGCTTTTTAATCAAAATATGCTATAATTTAAAAGTTTCTCAAACTTTATTCTGTTTTCATAATTAAATTAATAAGTCAGTTTCATTGAAATTGAAACTGCATTAGAAGATAGGTAACTTCTTTTCTTCACTGCATTTGATTATCTTGTCCATTTGTTTTTCTTATTGATCAACTAAGCATATTCCGTCATCTGAACATTTCTATAACAGAAAATGGGAACACATGAAACAATAAGAGTAAAGTATACTGAATATTTAAATTCTAGATTGAATCATTGTTTATAACGAGAGAAAAGTTTTATTCAATAAATGAAACCTTAAATTAGGCTTATAATAAGGATTAGGCTTATATATAAGGATATTTTATATAGAGCTTGATAGGCTAAATAATAAAATCGTTCATCTTAAATAGCTATAAAGATTGAATTATAAGGCTTAAGAATAAACCACTATTGTTTTTATAGCATTAGATAGTTAAGGTTGGATCCTAGCAGTGGTAATCATACTTTGATACTCTAGATATAATAAACCTCGTTAATCTGCGCTTTAGGTCCCCTACTCTGCCAACTTGGCGATAAATGCACCAAGCGTGGTAAACCAGACGTTTTTATACCTAATGAGCTCTTTATGGTAATCACCGGAGGAAATAATTTGCGCTTTTTCGCGCATGCCCATTAATTGGTTTTTTCTTTTAGCATTTTCATTGGTCGTTAATTAGTTTCAGTTTGAAAAATCGGTCATTTTCATTGGTTGCTAATTAGTTTAAAACCGTTAAAAATCGTATTCCATTATCGCCATGGCAACAGCGTTTTTGAAAACCCGCCAACTACGGGACCCACAGCACACTTTCGCCAAGTTGGCAGAGTAGGGGACCTAAAGCGCATTTTCACCAATAAACCTTACTATTTTTGGAATTCTTATTTCACCATTTTGTTCTATCTTAGCACTTTTTTTCAGTTTATCACTAAGGGTGTGAGCTCTCCTGGGATTTTACCGATAGTTAATAAATCACATAAATTTTGGAAGTGGTTACAGTGATGTAAAACTTTATTGCAGAAATGGTAAGCTCACAAATTAGACTAGTTATTTGGTTATAAAGAGGGCACAGAGCTTGATTGAATCACAAGATGTTTCCGTTAGTCATCTGTAATGCAATTTTAGTGCTAAATAAGTTTGCATATTTCATTATTTTGCAATAATATAATGCTATTAAGCATTATAAGAGTTAAATGTTAATTGGTAATTTTGCAAAACAAATGTAGGCATATTCTCTGCAAGTAAAAGTTTAATATTGTACACAACCAATTCTACTTAAAGTGAGAATTTATTATACATTCTAACTTTCTTAATATTGTGTGACTATATATTCTCCACAAAATATAATTTATTGTGTTCATGATATTTGAGACACAAAGTTTGAGAAATATTTGCCAAGAAATTTTTATCTTCCCAAACATGATCTTAATGTAAAGCATTTTAAAGGTTTATTAATTGAAATGTATAAAAGTAATTTATAATTTTGATACATTATTATAAACTTTTTTTTTGTCATGGGATAAGATGTTATGGTTATTGTTGTTATAGGAATTACATGTTGATTCTGCAGTTCATCATAATTACTTAATTAACAGACAGTTCTTATACACACTCTTTTATATCTATGGTTAATATTACACATATCATGTAATATTTGACTGATTCAAGAAAATGTAATTAATCAAATCGTTTAATGGAAAGTAATTATTCTACAGTAATTATTTAGAATAACAATTAGTTGTCATATAATTATAAGTTAATATAGTTTATAATTAGATAAAATTGTATTATTTATAGAATTCATTTTTATGGAAAAACTCTTCATGTTTTGTCGTTAATTTTTATTGATATGAGTCAAATTATTGCATTTTCATATTTATAGCTCTTTATTTGACACTTTTCATTATTAAATAAAGAATTAATAAAGCTTATACATTTTAAATATCAAATGCTTCACTGAAATGAATGATCATTTCCGTGAATATTTATTATTTTTGTGTTCCATGAAAAAATATATTACTGTAGCTTACCCCTTTGGTATCATTCTTAGTGCATTTCAAATCTTTCGGAGAATTATAAGTAACTTGACCATCTTCAAATTCACACATCACTTTACAAGGTTGTTCCTAAAGTGTAAAATCGTAAAATATCATAAAGTATTAGAGATAGATGTAATCTATCTTAATACACATACATTTTAATTACTTTAGGTGAATTAGGAAAACACATTTCTAAGCGAAATATCTGCTATAAAAACTAAGAGAAATTAATTGTGCGTATAAGATTGGTAAAAACAAACAACTCATTAACGTAATTATTTATTTTAATGCAAAATATATGATTATTTATACTCATTTACAAACTTCAGATGTACATTTCTTAGTGAAACACCTTCTATTAATAAAAGAAAAAGTGAACTTATGTTTAAGACATATGATGCAAATTGCTTTTTGCACATGAAATAGATATTACTTTCGGTCTTGACAATAGATTTCGCTTGTTTGAAATATTTCAATTCGTAAAAGAATCTGAAAGCTTTGTGAAAAAGAAAACAGAACAGAGAATTCATGAATAGGAAATTCGATTGTATTTATGATTATTAGGATGTTCAACTCTCTTGCTAACACGTTGGCGACATAGTTAAAGACGAGACATTTGTGAAAAAATTACTACTTGATCTCACCGATTTCGATTATGATATATTATGATTTCGATTATGATCTTCCTAACAGAAAGTTTGCATGTTTGGTTTACAGCTTTCCCGTAGATATTCTGTCGAAATTTAGACAAAATTATGCTGTCAAATTGCAAAATCATGCAATTTAGACAAAATTATGCAGGGTGATTCTAAATTGTTTTTAAACCTTAAGAGGGGTGTTAATACCTATTTAAATGAGCAATATTTACTATAGAATAATAGATCACATTCCATCTGTGACACAGGAAAGAGGAAAGTAGAAACGCATCAAGCAAGAACAAGCTCAATGATATAGGTAGATTATGCGTGCTCTTCGCTGCCTTTTGTGTAAGGTCCATGAAGTAATTGTTTTAGTTCCTATCAGTCACACTGGATGTTTAGAATTCTTTGTGTTTGTCATATCTGATATCTTTACATCATTCCAGACCATTTTACCAGCATATATCTTTTTGGAACAAATACTTCCCAGTTTATTGTAACTGTTCTACTCTTTACCAAGAGAGAGACATGATTAATGCGTGATGGAGTTCCATTATATTTTTCCATTCTGGTCCGTAACTTCTTGAATGCCCCATATCACCTGCGATTTGGCCATTTCATTCACCAGACCTCAAAGCACTTTTTTCTTTAGAAGTACATGTAATCTTTAGTGTATAAGACATTTGTAGACTAAGCGGATGATCTCTTTGCGAGAATAGTTTTTGTTGCGGCACTTTAATATCAAGCTATTATGATGTTTTTGCACCAGCTTGTTTTCCTGTACTTAGCCCTGAGTTGGGTTATACCAGTTCAATAGAAGCAGTAGAGTAATCTTCATAATTGTGAAGCTAGAATCAAACAGGAGACCCCCTAAAATTTGACCTGTAACTCCAGAGTTATCATTTATCTCAGAAAACATTGCGAACACAATCTATTTAACGAGTCTTACCAGCCTTTAGTTAACACGATGGATTTTTAGTTAAGCCGGGAATTCAAACTTACTACCTTCTGATAACGAGAACAATTCGCTAACCAATTAGCTACCACCACGGCTTACGTGAGAGTCGTTGTTGTACCAGCATGCTTTTTTGTAGCTAAGCTACCATGCACGATGGTTTTTAGACAATAGAGAACTATAGAACAGTTGGGTTTTATGGTAACTGATATAAGCTAAAATACGGCAGAAATGGCTTGGGTTACAGCTGAATTCACGCACGTACGCACACACACACACACACACACACACACACACACACACACACACACAC
>JAPDSC010079867.1:41358-62799 GCA_026290005.1 Latrodectus geometricus
ACACACACACACACACACACACACACACACACACACACACACACACAAAGAGGATAAATTTTAAGACCCACCACAATAACCTTGAGCTCAAGTATGTCCACTGTAGAACTTATGAAGAAGCATTTGATTTTGCCTATTGTTTGCCACAATCAAAACAGCTCAAGGAAGGTTTCTTTCGCACTACTCATGTATGGAGCCATGTATCCAAAAAGAATTGATATCTTGCTTTACTCTGGTATCAGCTTCTAAGAAAGAAAGACAGCTAGCTACCAAAAAATGAATACTTATGACTTCTCTTTCTTGTCAGACCATTTACAATCTCATTACCGCGAGAGGATAACCTCTGAAAAATGATCTTAATATCGGAACTTGAGTAACTTGAAATTGGATAGTACTTGTTGTCCTGTCACCAAGAAGATAGATGTTAAATAGAGATTCATTTATCATACAGAATCCAGATATTTATTCTGACGCTCTCAGCAATGAAAAATTTCAAAAAACAATAAATACAAATATAAGTTCTGTCCGAAAAAATGAGCAGTAGTCAAAATTTCACATTCAGGTCCTAATGCCATTTTCTTTTTGATGAATATTCCACTACTTGATATAGCACCATCACTCATGCTGGCGTAGTATACATCTATAACGCTTTACTCGGAATTTTATCTCTGAAGTAAGCTGCCTGAGAGATACTATGGGTGTTGTGTGCCCTTCTTACTGTACAAACTTACTGGGTCTTTCAAAAGATCTGAAATTAACTATAAGCTGTGTAACATTTTAAAAAATTCACGAAGCGCATCTCGTATATATATATATATATATATATATAAGCATAGATATATTAAACATTATGATATTTTTAGTATATCCTAAGACTAAAGCCTGTGAATTTCACCATTTACTGAGGTTTAATACATCGTTGAAGATGATTTCAAATGTTGAAAATATTAAATGAATGAAAATATACTGACAATCAAATATTTTACTTTATCAAACTTACGAAAATAAGAACAACATTGAGTATAGTTTAATTTTTATAACTCTCCCACAAACAAACAAGAATAGTATGGAATTCTATTTTAAATCAAAGACCTTATTTCTTACAAAACTTAGAATCGCATTAAAATCCTTCTGGAATTCGGTTAAAATTGAAAACAGCTTAATATATACGAAATTGAAAAATTAACAACTTATATCTCGATTATAAATGGTAAATACTTTTTAAATTTTACATTAAATCTGGTACATGATAAAAATTTTGTAGAATAAAATTTCCCATTTTGAATTTTAAAATGAACAAAAAATAAATTATTTGACATATTTTCAAATTTAAATTATGTCTGATTCTGAACGATTGACATTTATTGAGTTTGGAAGATTTATCAATTTATCCTACATAGAAAAGAATAAAATTTTGTGCACCTTAAGTGTGCTGACACTAATGATATCTTTATCTTTGGCGTTATCGCTGCAAATTTTCCTCTCGTTTTCATCGGGCGTTTCATCGTCATCGGATTGGTTATCGGATTTACTTTGATCTTTCGACTGTTTGCCATCCGTTTTATCATCATCATCAGACTGCTTATCAGGATTATCCTTTTCTGAGTTATCTTTGTCTCCAGGCCGGCAGTGAACAAGGAAAACCTTCAAAATGAATGAATAACCATTGAATTCATGTTGAAAATTGAGTCTCATTTGCTAAAATTATTTCTTGTAGACTGAAATGTAACTAAAACAAGAATCATTGTTTAAAATATTTCAGAATTCCGAATAAATTCCTGAAAATTGTGTGATAATATTTTTGAAAGAAGTTATATATATAAATCACATTAAAAAATTAGCCATTGTTTCTTTATAGTTTCTCGAGCTTTATAACTGAACCGATTTGAAATTTCATAAAACCTTAATAGATAAGCCAACGAAGCAATTAATTTTTTATTAGATTTACTTTACTACTATTATTAGCATAGTTTTTTTATACTTGTTTTTCTATTACTATATTATCAGTGTACCATTGAAATAAATTAAATTTATAGTTGTCCTTAGTTAAAATTAAAGTAAAAACTTATTAAATGTGTGAAAATACTGAAATATATTATATCTAAGTAAGCATGTTGTATCTAAATTATTATATTTGATATTAAAATGTTTTGTGCAATTTATTTTTATCATTAAAGACTTTTTAGATAAATCATATTCCATCCGATATTCTGATAAAAAAATGAATAAATAATTTTGATATTATTTTAAGAATATATCAGTGAAATGTAATTAACAAAAGAACAACAGCTTTCATCAAATTATTGGGTTGTCTGATAAGTTCGTTCCGATTTTCTGTAGGTAGCACGTGAGACCTAATTGAATATATCACAATTATTGAAAACGAATAACATGTGTACATATTCTAAAAGTGATAGCTTCAACCATATTTGGAAAAAAAGTTTGGTTATAATTCGTTAGTTTTTATCAGATTTTTATACGCTTTAGAATAAGGTGGCTAATAAAGTGCATGATTTAATGCTTTTCTTTTTTCGAAATAGCAAAAATTCCACAAAGCGGCAATAAGATATGCGTTGTTTATGGTGAGGACGCTGGATGAAGGATTTCCCTTCATAGGAAAAATTTCGACTCTTTATTTGAGATCAAAACCCATTTGGAAAATGTTTTGCCGAGAAATCTGAGAGGTTCTAGAAGGACGGAATTCTCAAGCTACACGAAAGATAGAGAAGTTGTTGAGCAGAATGGTACCTATATAATTTAATAAATGTATATCAAAAATTAAATAACCTACGTTTTAATTGTCCTCAAATATCGACATGAACTTTCCGGACAACCCAATATTTTTATCAATGACCACAAAATTTATTTTTAACTAGGCACAGAATATTTTATACGCTTTATTTGCAATTTCAAACATTCAAATTAATATCTTTGCCAGCAAATAAGAGGCATAAAATTTTTAAATACACTTCTGAAAGGTGAAACTTTTTTTTTTATTATATTCAATTTACAGTACTTAAAATATTAAGCAATATAAATGAAAAAACTTTCTATACAAATACCCAATCTATATAGGAAATAACTAATAAATCTTGTTAAAACTCAAACTTCTTTCCAGAGCTAAATGAAGAGTCAATGAAACCTCTTCTAAGCCAACATTTGACTACTCATACAACAAATAATCTTCTGTACCCTCTGCATTGCTAATACCAGACGTCTTTAATAATTTAACCGTTTGATCTTTCTTTTATATAGGTCCGGTAAGTTATGTTTACTGTAAGTTTGCTTTTTTTTAGATCTTCTTGATTTCGCATAAAACGCAGCATCCACATATAAAGCGGGTATTGAGGTATAAGATACAGTATCGGTGTATAAGGTGTACCCCATTTTTCGGACCTATTTAAAAAAGAAAAGCTCTTTTTATACGATGACAAATATGGTGGATTCATGGTCTGTTATATACATTCAGAATTCCAAACAAAAGTCTGATTCTGTTCTTGTGATAGCTGATCATATAAAAAAGATTTAGTGGAGGATATCATTTAAGTTACTGAAATATTGAAAAAAATTACGAATTGTGTTCACATAAAGAAGTTAATGAAACAACTTTAGTGGTATAATTATTTCGCTCAACTACTTTTCAGGGGGTCAAGTATTTATCAAACAATTTCGAATTTTAAATCATTAGGGCTTACATATTTTTATGATATTATTTCGAAGACTGCAGCTTTTTGCAGTTAGATTCACAATTATTCTTATTTTTTTTTTTATCGAAAAAATGAAACGTTATGTTACAGCGAAATGTAAAAATAATATTTCAAAGTATTTTTTCATCAAAATGGAAAAATTATTGGAATATTTCTAGTTAATTTTTAATCAATAATGTAATCCAGAGTTATTATTAATGTTAATTAATGTAACCGAACTATTTTATCAGACTGAATGATAACAAGTATTTAGTTGCCATTGAATGGCAACAGTAACAGAAAGCAAGTATTAAATCTCTAATCCATGAAGTGAGCTGCTAAAATATTATATTACACAATTTAATAATAATTGTTGTGCTCTTCATTTTAGAATATTTTGTAATTGTTCTTGTAGCGTATTCTGTTATTGAGAATGTTTAGTAAATAATTTTCAAAATAAGCTTGATTTCTTATTTCAATACAATAACGGTTACATTGAAAGTTTGATACATAATTTTAAGGAACAATTATATTCTAAAACGTAAATCTTTGCAATTTTATTTTTAATACATTTATGAATATATTATAAATTGAATATAGAGAGTGTCAAAGCATTCTGACCACCATAATAGAATGACACTGAACTCGCCTTGATGAATGGAGGCTACATTAACCAGAGGAATGATATATAACTTATTGGGTAGACTGTAAAGCATCATTCTTATAAATATATGTTTGTATCTCGAAAAATGATATTTTAATAGAACACAAACTGTGTGCTCCTTAACAAAAAATTTAATAAAACAGATACTGTACTACTTAAAAACTTGTAATAGAAATTTTTGAAACTGTACAGAATGCAGGGTACCATTCTGTTGGAGGATACCCAGAACAAGAATCTATATTTAATAATCTAAATTTGTGTTTTTTTAATTGTTGTTGTTATTTATGACACTTGGCGAAGACAAGCACGCACGTCATGAACTGGGCGAATGAAGCTCGAAAGAGCGTCTTCCGTTTTTGAAGAGAGCACCCCCATATGAAGGTGAAAGTAAGATTTTGGATGACAGCACCATCTGGATCTTCCAATTTAGAGATTGAAACCAGAGAAGAACCATAGCCTGGCTTCAACTACCCCCAGAGGTATTAATGTGGAATGGGAACATAGAGGACAATGCAACCACGACATATTTAATGTGCCTCAGTCACCATTAGTGAACACGCCGGATCTTCTGATAAGACGGGATTCGAACTCATTACCTTTTAAGCCCCAACCAACCACGTCACTGCCCCTTTTTTTAAAATAGTTTGTATTATTAAATTTTATTGATTGTTATCGTCATTTCATGTATGGTGGAGTCTATCACTTCTACAAACTCTTACAAGAACTGAAAAGATCTCTTTTGGAGAAATGGGACACAATACCCCGACATTAAATAGGAAGTCCCTTTTTAATAGTCTTTGACTCAAAAGCGTTTAATAACATAAAGATGTTCAACGTGTATTCAACGTTCAGAAAAACCATACCCCCTACTAAAAACTATTTTCTTTTAAGGAAATATCTTTTTTTATTTGTTTTCCTCATATGTACGAATTGCGTATTTTTTCTTTTGTACCCAAATGTTCAATAAAATGAATTTTATTCTGAAAAACAAATGAAATTTTTATTTTATAGCCTGCTATGTTTGTCGGAAAAGTATCAACCAAATAAATAAATTTCAAGGTGCTAAACCAACCCTTAACTTCAATATCTTTTAATTGTTTTCAGCAAGCATTAGGTAAAAAAATCTGTAAAACTTTTATCCACAGTTGCATTCTATGTAGTGTAAAAATTTTCCGAATCATATATACAGAAATACAACATTAAAGGTGATTTGATATGACAGCATAATATAAAGAGGAAGTTATAGGTCTTAGTTATTTAAGATTCCAAGATGTAGGTATTAACATTCATATTTTCAATAAGAATGATGATACATTTAGTGAACGTAGTTGTCAAGTACATGGAGAATGACTATACTGACACGACAGGGCTGACGTTATTTCTTTAAAGGAATTTTCTAAAACGTTTTATATTGTTCACGTGGTTGATATTATACTCAATTTGTTTTCTTTTAATTTAATACTTCTTTGCTGGTATATTCTTTATAACTCAGTATGAGTATTATGCATATGTTAGCACACACACATACTATATCATTAATATTTTTTTAATACTTTCGTGAACTTAAGTTTATTTTCAGCCTTTTTTACATTCAATTTATTTTTCAGCTATGTTTTCATTTTATAAATTTTCTTGAATCAGAAGCTATTGACTTCATAGCTTCAAATTTTGTTCATATATTTTGAAATACATTTAACAGAGGAAAAATTTTACATTTGCATGTTATATTACTTCTCAGTAAGATATTATTGTGCAAGCAATTTTAATGACTCATTATCTACGAAACACTATCTTAAAAAAGTCAAGATCTTAACTCATCGTCTAAAGCGCACCTAAACTACTTTTTAAGTAATACTACTCATACAGTTGTGTTCTTGTTAATATCACATCTTTGCATACATTTAATGAATTATCCATATACCTTTCGATCAGAACTTCACATACATTTCGAACTATTTTCAACACTTCAGTAGTAGATTTATGTAATTTGTGACAAATGTTACAACGTTATTCCATCTTTATGCCGATTTTATGTTCAGTGTTTCTACTATAAATAAAAAATACATAAATTTTGATATGTGAATTACACAAGTACCACACAGCTAAAAGTAGTACTAGAATTGAGAGAAAGAATTGAAATTAGGACGAATTGAAATAAGCATATCATAGGATATTTTTATCTGCACACATTATTTATGTTTTCAAGCATGCACGCACGCACACACACACACACACACAATTTCTATGCAACTTCATTAATTTAAATATATGAGCATAGTGACATAATTATCTTTTCCCTATATCGAAATATGAATAAATAAGTAATGTTATACAAGTATTGTACAATTTATAAAATCAATACCAGATTAATAAAAATTAAATAGAAATCAATAGCTAAATTTAATGTAATTAGTAATATTTATAAAAATTCAACACAAAAACACTTTATATATATAACCTTTTGAAGCATCATAAAATTGCATAATAAAGATTTTAGTGTCTTGAATTAAAAACAAGACAATAGAGCGTTTAAAAAGAATTTTAAAATGGTTTTAAGAATTGTAATTTAATCATTTATTAGGATCTGAAGCACTTTAGTCAAGCTTATTGTATATTTTCAGCACAACACTGTTATTTACTAAGCGAAATTTCCAGTTTAATAGAATTCTTTAAACACTATACAGTACAATAGTTTTAAAGATTTCTCATTTTGGTATGTAAACATGTTGATAGAACAAAGCATTCATATTATCATAATTTACATTATATTATAGTAAATAAATCTGTAATACTAATTATCTTATCTCACAACAATAAACGATCATAGATTCTTACATGGTCTTTTTTATAAAAATTGAACATGATACAAAACGAATCAAAAGAACAATAACTTACGTATGACAATAGAAGAATTGAAAGAAGATGAAAATTAGCTGATGCCATGTTCTGGAAAAATGTGTGAAAAGAAAATTATGTTCAACTACAAGGACAAAAACTTATATCACTATTTAAGTACCTGTAAAATGAGGTCATTTGTCATCTGTCGAAAGATGACGTTACTACGGTATTAAAACAAAAATGTGATCCTGTACATTATATCTTTATGCATGTCGAAATGAAGCATACATATAATTCATTTAATATTTATCCGTTAGTTCCGTATGACGCTATAAAATGGCTTATAAACCTAATAAGGAAAAGGTGACAACTCATTTCTCGTGAAATCAACTCGTGAGCATAGGAAATTCCCGAAGATTCCAGTGGTATGCGGTGAATAATATTCCATTTGAATTGCAAATCCAGAACCGTTTGCACAGCATCAGCTGGAATACATAATTTAGGGGGTATTAATAGAATAATAGAATTCTGCGATTTTTTTATTCTTGAAAGGAAACTCCATGGATTGTTATTAGCTGCAACAAGCCCAGATTCCAAAACTATGAATTTATTTCCATGATTTAATTCGCTCGCTTGAATTTAAAAGAAATCAGAGTTGCATGGCAACAGCATTACGCAACTCGGAATAATGGGTACTATAAGGTAGAATACATATAACGCCATTTACTATTGTTATTTATAATCTTTCAGACTTTTTTCATAGTTTTTTTTTTTTGAGTATTATTTTTACCTAATATTTTGAATCTTCATTTCAGATATAAATTTGAGATATTCCAAACAATGATAATGTTTAAAACAAACGAATTTTTAATAATATTTTTCAGAAATGGTAGATTGATGTCACTGTTCTTTCATGAAAAGAATTTAAATATTAATTTAATTTCACAAGTTACTATGAAATTTATTATATCCATTTATTTGATTATAGAAACAATATTTTGCAATATACAATGTGAACATTGCAACTAATTAAATGAACGTATTTGATAATTTTGAAAATTATACTGGAGTGAGACTGAAAATAATGTTTTCCTTGTCTTTTTAAGTAGATTTTCAAAAATATTATTCTTGAATTTGGTATATTAGTGAATATACCAATGAAAAACTTAATTAGGGGGCCAATTGCATATGATAATGAGGTATCAATTAGACTCAATTTTTCATTTAATATAATTGATTAAAAAAAAGGATAAGCCAGATGATAAATGAAAATGAATTTAAAAAAAATACAGTAAATAAAAAAAAAAAAAAAAAAATCAGATTAATTGTTTAAGACTATAAAGGCGAAAAAGACTATCGACTTTAATCAAAATAATTAATGTAAGTGTTAAGAAACCGAAATTGATGCTTTGTTTTACAAACTTATCTGCCTTCTTAAGAAATCAAAACAAAAAACATGTTTACGTAAGACAATAAAAATTTATTTTTATTATCTTTTTGTTATATTTACAGATTCCACTTTACTGAACTACTCAGACAAAAATTTAAAAAACGAAAGAAAGAGAGTTGTAGAAAGTGATTTTAATTTAAGTAAATAAATCCACGAGATGATGGGTTTTTCGATTTTAACGAATTTTTGAACAGTCAACAATTTGCTTTAATGTTTCCTGCTGATTTAATATTTAATTACGATTACGGAAACGATAATAAATTTGAACAAAATTTTTAAAAAAATGAATTTCACAATCATTTTCAATTTTAGCAATCATTATTCATTCGAAAATAAAATTCTTTATCGAGGCATCCATAAATTTGGCATTATTTTAAAAGTAAAAGATAGCACATTGTGCCATCGAAACTATTTTGTTTCCCACCATGTATTAAAAATGATTACTAATTCCACATCTTTTTTCTTTTAATTTTTCTCATTTTATTCATATATTTCACAGCAACTTCGAAAGAATAATATTTTTAGATTTTTCTTAAAACGAATACTGCTTTCATTACAAAGTTTAATAATACTGATTAGAAATTAGAACTTCCTTCAAGAGGAGGAAAATACATTTGTGTTTAGGTTTCAATTTAAGCCAATTTCTTAAAAAAATGTTGTGGTTCAAAAGTTGTTGGAAGAAAACAAGTAGCCAGTACTTGTAAATTTCAAAAGTTGATCTCATTGTCGATTGTTCACTATGGTCGATTGTTCATTATCACATGGTTATTCACTATGGTAATTAAGTTGACTATTTGATTAAATTATTTACTGAGTAAGTTATTAGTCAAATTTGTTGAAAATGGATCTGAAGTGGATGCTTGAGTTAAATTAATTTTAAATTATCTCTAGATACTTTAGAAATTCAGAATTTTGATTTGTAGTATGAATGTAGAAAAATTCTACACTACTGATTTTAAATACAACTTTTAGATTAATATATATATCCCTAAAATTTTCAACAGATAAAAATCTGCTCGCCTGCTTGTTTGTGGAACAACTGGCACCCCTACATTTGCGTTTATCGTGGAACTAGTCATTACGGGATCCACGATCGCTTGAAGCCAGAATAGAGTGATCAGGAAGACGACGAGGTTCTCACCTCGTCGTCTTTCTGATCGATCTACACTCAGTACACGGCGCGTCGACCCCCCTGTAGTTTTCAAATCAATGATGAGGCCCCTCTGTGACTGGTTTAATTGCGAAATGTCTTTTCACGTTTCCCTGGCACATTCTTCGCTTACCAAAATCCTCCAAGCGTCAGCATGTTATCGTCACGTTTCTGAATCTTCCACTTTGCGCCAGTTTATATATGGCCCACTTACTAATTGCAGTGCCAATACCGGGTATGTAGTTATGCGCATTGGCACTAAATTTGGATCATTTGCACACATCGTATCTCGTCTTATTTATTTGCAAAGTTTCGCGTTTGCACCTTTCTTCCTTCTTGGTGAGCTATTTTCAATTTCCTGAGTGTATCTTATTGAACTTCTCGATTCATTTTTTAATTAAAAAAAGTATAAAATTTCAACATAATTAGACAATTTCAACATAATTAGCAAAAGAAAACAGAACAACGCACAATAAGACTTCTTTTTTTCATATAATCATATTTAAGGCAACAACGCGTATAATTTTGAATCTCCACTTAGAATCAAATAAAAATTTTAAAATGAAGCATAATTAATTATATCTTTCTTATATGAAATGTGAACTTTTCTCTTAAATTAGACTAGATTAATTATTCACACACAATTTACATATTAACTTTATTTTCACTCATTATTTTGACTTACGTAGTGGTCAACTTAATGGCCTAAAATTGTTGTGATGCCCATAATTTGCCTTTTGTGAGGATTTTTCAGATAGCAAGTAGAAATCACACGTCGCAAAAAAGGAAGCCGGAAAAAACTTAAACACTCACTCCGATTGACGAGCATGCATAATAAAACATCCATTTACCAATGCTCAACAATGGCTGAGAACGAACAAGGAGATTTTACAGTGAAAAGCTTGCCCTACCATTAATACAACAATACAATTGAGGCCTTTTATTAATTACAATTATTTGATTTTTATTATTTTTATATACTAAAATATAATAATTATGAAATATTGTCACAACATCGATACTTATAAAGATTATATTTCCCAAGTAATAACCTTACTCAGCTTTACAAAAGTTACTCAAACTGTAATCGGTAACTTGAAATTTCTGTAGAGTCATAGTCAGATATCCGTATCGTTTTCTCGCAATATTTGAAATTAGAAAAATAAATTGTGAGGAATTATGTTTATAAAATTGCATATAACACAATAAAGTACATGAAAACTTTATACCATAAATATTAATATACTATTTTTGCCCATTTTATAATATTCTAAAATCTTTTGTCTGGCGTCTATAATATTCAGGTAACAGTTTTCAATGCCAATTTTAATGGAAGACATTTCAGTTAAACCTATACAACCATGATTAAGGATTTTTTTTTTCTCGAATTCATAAAATAACCAAGTGATATTAATAATGATTAAGAATCTGTTATATTTTTTATGGTTTCTGATTCAGTATAGTATTTACTCTCCAAAGCGGAAATGGATAATACTGGGTTGTAATATCTTAAAACTAAAACATAATTAGCAATAAAAGTAACTTTTATGGTATTCTAAGACTTCCCACAACCAATCAGTCTTGAGAGCCATAAATTTCCAATAACTACGTGAATAGATAATCATCCAATCCTGTTGTAGGATCGAATCATAACAGAGACTAATGTTTAGGCAAGGATTTTTTGGCAGACTCGAACAAACAAACCATCTATTTTGGAATGAAAAATGTAAAGGTTCCGTCTTTTTCACAAAATGAAAATGTTTCTTTATACTCTGTTTAAATTTAATCTAAAATCTACCAGTTTTCTACTAATAAGATTTAGAACTTTTTATTTTAATATTGTAAAAATGAATGATCTTTTAATAATCTAGAGCCGCTAAAATGTTTTCTTACTGCAACGGGCTTTCTGCCCAAACATTTAGGTCAATTACTTTATTCACAATAAATTTTGGACTGCTCTTCCATTTCCTTTGATTTTGTAATCTATTTTGTATATATCCCAGTGTCTTAATTTCTGGTAACTACCTCCTGTAACTACTTATGAGTCACCATGCAAGTACTCAATCTGGGAGTACTTATTCATCGTTGTAACCATGCATAGATTTTTAAGTGTAATTTTAGGTTATACCCTTGTTACTAAAAGAGGTCAACGGCGCCCGTTGGACACCTCGTCACATCTTCGACCAACGAGATATCTTTTAATAATCTTTGGCTTCACATGAGCAAATTGCTTGTCATCCCATATAAAACTTGCATTAGTGTTTTATGTTTTTAATTTAAACTGATCAAATAGATACATTTTCATTTTTTTAAAAATATGTCTATACACTTTAAATTAAAAAGAAATCTAAATCTACCAGTTTCCTTTTTTTAATGTATTACATAAAAAAAATCATTTATTCGCCGACTAGTTGATCTAGATGAATGAGTAGAAACCTAAGGGTTGGTACTCAGATTACAAGTTCAAGACTAGTTGATCTGTAGATGGGGCGTGATACATGATATTGGTAGCGGATAGAGTAGGGCGCAGAACCTAATAAAAACATAAGTTATCCACAGTTGTTTTTATTTCCGTGACCAGCTTTTTCAATGACCCAATAAAATGTTTTTGGATCACAGTTGAATTGTAGTATATATTAATAGATGTAAGTTTAACTAAATGTGATTAGATAAGCCTGATATTTTCGAGAAAATACTGTTTTCGATTTGCGTTCTGTGATTAATAAGAAATTTCAAAATATTTATATTTGCATTAAAATGATTACTAACATTGTATTCTTAATTGTTTGTGATTTTTTATACTGAATAATACCTAGTATTTATTATCATCATCAATAGAGGAAAAGCTAGAATTGTATACAATCTACTCTAATTCAATTCTCTAGACTTGTTGAAATAAATTTAAAGATTACATTTCCCATACAGTCATATTGCTCGAGATCATACATCATTAGTTTGTAATTTTGTGTGTGATTGTGTTCCAATAATAAAATTTCAACTGTTGCAGAATTTAATATTTTCAATTGCAAATAAGTTCAAAAAGGGGGGAAAAAAAGAAAAAAAAATTATGTTCATTATAACGCATAAAATTTTCAAGCTTGCCAAAATTCTGAACTTGTGAAACCTGTTAAAAATAGAGGTTTTACTGCCAAATTATACAAAAGATATTTAAAAAATATATTACACAAAAGTAGAACGGAAATTCGATGCAATATAATTGGTTATAAACTTTGAATTCAGATTTGACTTAAATTGAAATGAAAAACGTGTAGTTCTAAGACTTCACAATCATCGTTTTATTTTGGTCCAGCAATAAGAGTATTAATATGAGACCCAAATGCATATGAATTTTATCAGCCATAATGTGATTTAAAGGAAACTACAGTTTAATAACAGGATCAAAACAATCTGTGATCATAGGATTTTCTTACAACACAACTCGTATTTATTATTTGTCCAATAAGAAATCTCTTAGTAAAAACACAGGAAATCCTGAAATAAGACAAGTCCTTTCGCACGAGTCAGCAGTTTCGAAGCGGGTCTAAATAAATAACAAAAATTGTATGAGAAAATAATTATTAATACCAAGTATTTAACTGATTGAATTTTAACTCTTTTTTGATGTTGTCAATCTAATACTGAGGGGGTTATTAACCTATAATATTTTTTTTCCCTTTTAAAGTATTTAAAATATTAATAAGAAACTAATAAAATGAAACATCTTTGAATTTTTTTCATTGTTCCCAATACAATAATTCAAAAAGTGTTCAAATTTTAGAATGAAACAGACATAAGAAATATTATATTTAAATTTTCTCATAGTTTCACCTACATTGAATTACAAAAATGCAAGGAAGCAGATTTGATTTATAGAGCAATACATTCTAATGAAATTTTTGAAATTAACATTCAGATGGAAAGAAGCATTAAAATAGAATAGAAGCATAAAAAATTGACATGGAAAGAAAAGAGAATTTTTTAACTACTTTGAACTTAATTTGAATAACAATTTAAAAGAATAATTCTTTTCACTTTCTATAACTGAATTTTAGATTAATTTTAATGAGGGAATACATGAAACTTCAATTACTTAGTTTAGTTTTCTAAATTTTTTTTTTTTTTTTTTTTAGTTTTATCAATTTAAAATGTGCAACATGGAAATTTTTTATGATTTAATTTTTCTAAATATGGAAATCAAAAATTTTAATACAACTATATTTTATTTATATGATTTTTTTTTTACTCAAGGGTTGATTAGACAAAGAGCTACAATTTTCACTGTATTTCGAACCACTGCAAACATTAAAACTTAAAGTGGTAATTTTTTACACAAATTTTTTACCAAAGGCCAGAACATTAATCATTATGCTGTCAGCTTGGCTTCATTCAAATTTAGAACTCATTCCAAAAAAGCTTTGCTAATTTCAATAAGATATCCATTTATAAATGTCTTGATCATAGGTTAACTGCAAGGTCTTTATGTTCATTTGAAGAAAAGAATATTCTCTCACGACATTGTTTGTTCCACCCTCCTAGAAGAAATAAATTCAACCAGATGTTTGTCAAAAATAATAAACGACTAAAAGAAATTATTTCCATGAACTCCATTTTCCATATTCTGTTTCCACTCTGCAAAAGTCATTTAGTGATGAACTAAAACTAAATCACATAATTTTAAGTTTACAAATCCCAATAAAGTATCTGATATTTAAAAAAAAATATTAATATTTATTTTTAGACATAAGAAACTACACTACCTGCTCTTTGGAAAAGTTGCACAGAAAACACTGATAAGATTGAGAGAAATTACAAATACTAAAAAATATATTTATGTTTCTACTGCTTTTACACAAGAGAAAGTATCAAGTTGGAAAATGCTCATAAAAATTTTTATTGTTCAAAGCTCTAAAATACAGTGAAATGGGAATTGGACGGGTTAACAGACATTTAATAATATTTTGCAATAAACGCTTAGATTAAAGAATTATGATAGCTATCCAGAAGAGAAATATAATAGCAATAGCAATCATAAAATATTGTTAATATGCAAAGAAAAATTTGCATTAAAACTGGCAATGTAATTTTTGTACTAGTTATACACACTTAAATATTGTACTAGTTATATATAAATACCTTTAAATTAAAATATTTACAACACAAAACAAATTCTTAGTAAGAAGATTTTTACAAAAGCTAATTTTACTTCAAACAATGTAAGTTTGACATATGCTATCAAGAAACAAAAAATATTTTATTCATCTTAAAATATTTTTATAAAATATTCAAGTACATGGAAAATTTTTATATATAGACCATTACCAAAATACTCATATTCACTCAAACTTATTTAGAAGTATAAGCTGATTACTTTAAATTTCCAACAAAATTATTTATTCAGAATTGCTTTACATAAATATGACTTGATAAATTTAATAATTCATTAACATATATTTTATTGATTAGGTACAAATAACAATTTTTTACATAAAAAAATGTTCAAAGCCAAAAACAGAACATTCATAAATCTGATTCATTTTAATAAACCTCAAAGCAAGGAAAAAAGATTAAATTTCATTCAATTAAAAAAATAAGAAATCCATTGGCTAAATTTGAAAAATTTCAGGAAAAAATCATTAAAAAGAACAGAGATTTAATTATACAAACTTGATGCATGAAATCATTGTATTCATTGATAAATATGTTTGCAAATTAACAAATTTATAATTTGCAAAAGAACATTGTTATACAACAATTTCTAAGGATGTGCAAGATAGAAAATAGGCAAATACCACTATTGGTATTGGTTTGAGGGGAGAAACATTTGAAATGCGGAAAATATTCCGAAGGTTTTCATATACCATATTGAAAATGAAGGGAAAAAAAAAAAACATTTTATTAGTCTTACTTATTAGGCATCATCCATGCTTTTAAAACATTGAGAGTTACAAAAAGATTCAGCACTTTCCCATTGAATGAATGCAAAAATAGTGTGGAATAAGCTTCCTAGATTTTGCATGTGAAAAATCTAACTTCACAATTTGCAGATCAAAATGCATTAACCTTTAACCATCTTAACACCTATGTATGAACAGTGTTAAGTTACAATAATGTCTGGAGGAACTAAAGAAATTAAGCAGAATATGCGAAATTAGTTATGATGAAAAATTCCAAATTGAATGATGGAATGTTGAAAAGAAAGTTTTAAACATGTCATTAAAAGCTCTACATTAGTTTTTTGTAGGAAATGTTTTGTTAAGCAATATGCTTATTAAGTAAAATTAAACGCAATTTACACATTAATTAAAACCACACCAACCCAATTAGAAATTAATGATTTTTTATTTTATAACATAAAATCACTATTGTTTTCAGTAAAATTTCCATTAACCATTTATATTAAATTAATTTAAAAAAGAAAATATTTTAGAAAATAGACTTTTAGCCCATATGAATACAATTCAATTGAAATGTCAGAATAGAAAGTTTTTTTTCAAAATTATTAGTAAATTTTAGTACAAATTATTTGTTACAAATATTATATATCTATGTAAAAGAAATAACAATGAATATAAATAATAAGAGGTTAACTACATAGCCATGAAAATAATTATCTCAACAATTGAACTGTGAAAATGTATTTTTATTTAGTACAACTTCAACCCATAAAATTTTAAAATTTAATAACAAATGTGGCAATTTGCACACAGAAAAATAATCACATTTAAAATAATAGATATCAAATTACACTGTGGAACTGATTTGAAGTAAAAACATTTAATGCAACAGAACAATAAGATTTCTTAAAAAAAATTTTTTGTAAGAAAAGGACATGAATAGAATTGATCTATAATTTAGAATTAAATGCTATGTAAATAGCTTAAAGATATAACACTTTGAGATATTCATTTTGCAACTCCACTGATTGATACAAAAATTACAAAAATCTATGAATTAATATTTTTTCCTTTAAAATTTGTGTATAAAGTTTACATCATTTAATTACATATAAAAGCACAATGGATAAAAACAAAGTATTTTCTTTCTTTTATAGAAAAGATCAATTTAAATAAATAAAAAAAATTAAGGAATGTAACTTTTCATCACAGACAGCATAAATAATATTCACACACAAGTATAAAATTAACTAAAACCACAAAATACTATACAAAGAATTCAGAAATAATTTTATATATATGTTTAATCAACTTTAAAATTATTCTATATTCCACGCATTCAAAACAATTACAGAAAATAACAATTCTGAAAACTTAGTTTCACTTAATTAAATTCCTGAGAAAAATATAAATATATTTATAAATAATCAAAGCAAAGAATTTTTTTTTCACTTGGTATAAAAATATTATATAGAGCTTTAAAAAATACAGGTACAGGCATGTATACAAAATGTACAATAAAGCACATAAGTGAAAATTTTTTTGTTAGGTATTTACAGTGATAACTTATCAACAAAAGTAAGTTGAAGTAAATACTTTATATAAGAAACTATTTTTGACTTTTCTTATTGCACATTTTATGTATAGGGAACATTCTCCATTAGTTGAGCAAAGAAGTTTTAACTGCGCACAGGTATAACATTTGTAGATAATAAGACAATCAAAGTTATCACAACAGCAGCAATAGCAATCAGTATGATCCACATCTTACAATTTTTGAAGAACATATGTCGCCTTACTTTTTTTGATGTTGAGTGGAATTGTGAAGACTAGAATTAAATTACAAAATTACTTGACAAGTTTTAAAAATATTTTTCAATAAATAAAAACCAAATTATGGAAAACAATAATTAGACTCACAGAAATAAAGTAAAAATTTATTATAATTAATTTTAAACATGAATATTAAAAGCTTCTAGTTTGTGTCACTGCATTCAAACTGCACAATCCATGTAACTGGCTAATCATATCAAATATTAGGAATAACACTAACTACATATATGCTAATCTTCATTTATTTCAATTTTTACATTAAGGAATTAATATAATACATGGATCCATTCATTCAAAATAAATGATTGTTCCGTGACTTTTGGGCATAAAGTTTATGAATGGACTTTACAAAAGTGCGATTTGAAACTTTCTAAAATAGCTTAATATCTTAAATATTTCTGAGATATCATAAAAGAGGATTTTTTCAAACTCAATAGTATTAATTTGCTACACTTATTAATTTTTTAGTTGTAAATAAGAGAGCCTGAGAAAAGTTATACTAGAGTTAAAAATTAAGGTTAAAGCCATAAAAAAAAAATGAGGCCTTTTGACAGGAAAAAAAGCCTAATAGAGGAAAATTTTGGTACACTAATATACAAATGAGAGTAATAATAATCAAATAGGATTTCTCATATAATAAATGTTATTTTTTTATTTATTTATTCATTTGCATCATTGTTTTATGAAATAAGTGTAGCCATTTTGTACAACACAAGCATTACAAAACACTCATACTGTTGAGGAATAATCATGGAATTTATTTCTATTTTTCTAAAAGCACTGATTTTAACAAATGGAAGATCTTGAAAGAGATTAATTTTTATGGCAATAGTTCTTCCTAGAGTCCAACAATGGCTCTTGAAACTTTGCTGATCACGCACAATACAATAAATATCTTTACGTCCCAAAAACCATCAAGTGCAATTATGCATCACCAGGCATTATCAAGAAAAATGATTTAGTCTTTAAGTTTCCTTCAAAAAACTGCATGTACAGTTACAAAATCATATCCTTATAGCATTCTTCTAATGTTGTAAGAGCAGAAAAAATATGGAGTAGTGTAATTCAGGCTTAAATGCTCCACTCTGTTAACTGTTTATTTTGATATTATTCTATTTGCATCAATTAGATCTTGAGACAGTTTCCCAGAATCATGTCTATAGTGTCATGTAATTAAAGGCACTTTCAAATTTAATTTTTGGTCCTTTTAGTGATCTTACAATAAATTCTGAAAAAAATGCTCAACTCTAAAGATAACTATATACATTATTTGTGATTTAAAATTAAATTCCACAAATAACTATAAAGTATCAAGCCTATTAACAGCCTTCCATTGTTAATGTAATTTCATGTAATCCTTTTAAAAACAATTCGCAGAGTTTGGGATTATATACTTCAAAAATCAAAATTCCAAATAAAAATTTGTCATTTTCAAAAATTACAATTAACTGAATAATAAAAATCTGCTTATTAACATTTAAATCATCATTAAATGAAAACAAATATATTTCCCTTATTTAAATAAATTTTAATTTGTTATAAACAATACTTTCAGAAACAAAAATTAAAAAAAAAATTCTGTTTCAAATAAATTACACCTTAAAATAAATATATGAAATAAGTTCAAAACTGAATTCTAACTGTATTATTGCAAGGTTGCTTTTTTATTAGAATTTATAGTTTAAAAGAAAAGTAAATTAATACAATGCACAACAAAAGACATTATGAAAATTTTTACCACAAAATCTTTCATATTAAGACTAAAAGTTTAAATTTAAATTTATGAAGAATTAATTTTTATCTATAATAAAAATATATCATTTTATATTTTCTAACTAAGCATACTCACTATACGCAAACAATTAAAATCAAAACAATATACAGTAGTTGCTTGTTTATATGAAAAAGTACTGACCAATAAATTAGTTTTAAAAATCAAAAATTAAAAAAAAAAATTATTTCAAATTATTACGGACAAAAAAAAAACATGTAAAACAAAATTTATAAGTAAAAATTCTTTTCATATCAAGAAAAAAAAAAATCTAAGTAATCAGTTACTTTTTAAGCTTCAAAAATACTTTAAAAAACACATTTTTTAGATGTAGAAAAGCATTTCACTGTTGTTTTTCTACATTGAAAAAATATGTTTTTTTAAGTAGCTTTAAAAAAAGATTAAGTAGCTGATTACTTTGATTTTTCCTCAATATAAAATAAATTCTTAATTATGAATTCTGTTTTATATTTTTTTTCATACAATGAACCCAAAATATATATATTTTTAAAATTTTTGATTTTAAAAATTAATTTATTGGTCAGTATTTGTCAGCAATTCATCTATTTATTTTGTAGATGGTAATAACCACACTAATCCATTTTCTTCATGTTAGAAATCTGAAAGTTCTTTATCACTCTCATTTATTTTATTCTCAATTATCTAATAATTCTTATGAACAAATTACATCTGAATCCAGATGAAAAAGTCCTGATGTGAAGTTTTGGGCAGAAGTAGGTTTCTTTATTGAATATCATGGATGAATAACTTATCTTAAGTCATGAAGTAATTTATTTTTCTTTCTTCAGTTAGTGATCTATTTACTAACACACATAGGTCAAAATGACTTAGATAATGTTTTTTTCTGAAACATCATTCCAAGAATATGTTTACAGGAGTATTTCGTCAAAAATATGGATTACATAAGGTGATTACAAGACATGATTACTCCTTCCAAAAGCAACCTATGATATTTTCAATTAAATCTATTGATTACACTCAAATTCTTGCAAAATTAGAAGAATCAAAACTACTTTTTATACAACTGATTAATTTATGCTTACATTATACACTGATTAATTGATGCTTAGTGCCCACAATTCAAAGAAATAATATTGCAGGGGTCGGAGTACAGAATTTTTTTTTTCAGGACACTATTTTCAAGAAATATCAGGACATTTTTCAGGACATATTTCAATAATTAAAGAAAACCAATGTTGATTTTACATATTAATTTGTGTTATATGCATAAAACACATTTTAGAAAGGAATAAACTATTTAATAAATTCTGAGTTTTTTAATTTTTAATACAACAATATGAAAAATAATACAAAAATTTAAACTTTTTATACTGAACATTTTCTGAAAATTAATAAGTTACATGATAAATGCTTTAAATTAACAGTTAATTTATGTATAATTGAATAATGTTCATTTTGAACTGGATGCATTAGCATTTAATTCCAATAATTTAATACTGCACTTTTTTAATTTATCATTCACAGATGCAATCTCTGCATTAGCAGCAGATAGCATCATTTGTCCAACTTTCACATCACTCATATTATCATTACTGATAGCACATGCTATTTTTTTTAGTTGCATCATCCAAAAGTTTTTGAGCTACACACTGATTATCAAGCAAATTTTTCTTTTCTACCTCAAGTTAATTAATGTTTTCCAATAGGTGCGATTGTTTAAACTTTTTTTCACTAGTAGCTTCTACATGTTCCTCACCCTTTCTTTTCTTCTTCAATTGTGTTACATCTTTTGATTTTTCCATGTATGATGCATACTCTGCATGAGATTTCTAAATATAATGCATCATTTCCTTGGTACATGGAATAGAGGAAACAGAATTGCCATGCATTCGAATAACATCATGACAAATCCGTAAACTTTGAACGGTTAATTCCGATAAAGAAGCTTTCTCCTTTGTCACAACAGAATTGTTAGTTGAAAACCCTCTTTCTGGTTGGGAATTTACATTCAATAACGACAGACATGCTTTGACCACTCTAGAAGGAGTAGGATATTTTATATAACCACCAGCATCTTTTATATTGAAAAACGCATTCCAATATTTACAGATATTTTGATCATTCACAATCAAAGTCACATCTTCACACATGTAAAGAATCCACTCTTCATTCA
>JAPDSC010079867.1:68071-93611 GCA_026290005.1 Latrodectus geometricus
TTTTTGTTAATGTGTGTGATCTGATTAATATTATCCTTTTATTATATTATTTGTTTAGATATTGAGATTTTTATCATATTGTTATTTCTTATGAATGCAAGATTTCAGACAATCAATATATATATATATATATATATATATATTAGAACATTAACAAATGTACAATTAACTACTTACTTCTTTTAAGAAGGCAAAAGGAATATTCTTTCCATAAGAAGTTTCTGCACAACAAATGTATATAAGTAAATCTTCTACAAGGATATGATATGTATAACTGCAAAACAGGAATATTTTTACATATCCTTAAATAATAAAATGAAATACTTTGAAATTTATATAATCTTATAAGAATAAATTTTAATATATAGAAATATAATTTTCATAAGAATACAATGTAATTAATCCAATTAGGGAATTTGAAGACAATAATTGACAAAAGATCTGGTAAAAAAAATATAATATTGAATAAAATAAATTATAATTAAAAACTTAAGAATACTTTACAAATAGTTATTTTATTATCCCTTAAGAAAAAGTTTAAGATAGTCATGTAAATTTTTTCTTGCTAACACAGATATAAGTGTTACATTTTCAATGTTTAAAACTAACCTATGACTTGCTATAACAAAAAATTATAGCAATCTAAAAGTATGCAGAAGAGAAACATTTTTCAAGGAAGATGCTATGTCATCAATATGGATAACAGTATTAAGTGAACATTTATGCTCAGGTAATAATGTAATTATAACATAGATAGTACATATAATTACATAGGGTAAACATACTTTGACAGCTCCCAGGATCTGGCATGATGATAAATGCACCAAACTGTGGTTTACTACAGCAAAATTATTGTGATTTAAAAATGTAATCTGCAATTTTGATGTAATCTAATGTTAGCATGCATGAAATTCGTTTAGAATTTTAATATCCCTCGAAGTCTTCACAGTGTTTTGTTTTTTAGTTTATGGTTGAAGTTTAAATGCTTGAAAGTATATCAAACTGAAATTTAAATTTTAGAAGTTATATTTAGTTTTGAAAATGAATCAAACTGAAGCATTTAAATTTTAGTCTGTAGAAGTGAAAGGTATGGACAGAAATAAAATGAAAATGCATTTTTTTTAATTCTTCCAGAAGTAATGATTAAGTGAGTACATTTATTTTATGTGTTATTTGATTAAAATTGATGTTGTTTGTAATAATTTATATCATTTATGTTATTGATTTAGCTTTATTTCCTGGTTGTCTCTTGTAATAACATCTCTAGATCGCATTTATACAGTTTTATTTAAATACAGATGTTTAAAGGTCAGGTTAATTAATACCTGATGTTTCATAAAAATGAGTTTACATTACTGATTTAGTTTTATTATCTGGATGTCCCCCTCTTTAGACTGCGTGATTAGTAATTTTATATTTGTTTTATATTATGTAATCAGTAAAAAAAAGTTTTTAATATTTTGTAATATTTATATAGTAATTATAATAATATTTGATCAACTTTTGATGTTTGATGCTTAAAAGAAAGTAAGATTGCAGTGTTGAAAGTTTGAATATGCTCAGAATTTTGAAAATCCTTTATTGAATGAGATGGCATAATTTAAGTTAAAGGGATAACTATCCAGCACTTGGCATGAAAATTTGAAATCATGCCAAGCCCTTTTTGTAGGATTTTAACACATAATTTAACAATTTCCAATAGGCTAAATTATATCAATCTTAATATCATATATTTATATTATTGATTATAATATCTATTATTCATGCTACTAAAAATAACAATACTGCTTAAAAAGATATAATTTTAAAATTATAAAATGAATGATTTAATGCAATGATATAAAATTAAAAACAATAAAATAAATTTAAATTTGATAACTTACATTCCAGAGACAAAACAGGACTTTGTATTTCGTTCAACAGGAATATTTGGCAAAAAATTATTGACTTCAGTTTCAAAGTCTTCTGCTGCTCGCTGACTGCTAACAAGAACCACACTAGATTTGGCAACTGCTGCATACACTATTCCAGATGCCATGATGATGTATATAACAATGTATATATAATAAAATGTCTTAGTATTCTATAAGAAAATATTTCATATTAGAAATTATCATACAATAAATTAAGTTCAAATTGGTTTATTTTACTAAATTCTTAGAAGTAACTCTAAAAGTTTTATAGAAACATATTCAAATATTAAAAGTTGACAAGAAATATCTAATTCTTTAATAAAAGGTGGCACAGAAGATACATATAAAAAATACCCCAATTCCATAGTCTAAAAATTACCAAGTCAATATTTTAACTTATATGTACGTTAGCTATATATATTTATTACTATTTTAAAAATGTAGTAAAAAAAAATTAGGAATTACTCTATTTCGTTTTAAATTTCTATATTCGTATATTGATATTTTCTCCCCTTTTTCTGTGGTGACAAATGTTTATGTTGAAAATTAGGATGAAATGTAAAAACTACACAAACATCAAAAATATAGTAAATATTTCACATTGAAGCAATTTGAATATAAATGCAATGAAATAACATTTCGAAAATGTTTCCCTTGAAACAATTTGTTATCACTTTAGATTAATCCCGAAGGATTTTCAAGATATCTTATCAAATGAGTCATATAACCGATTTAAATTATCTTACCCTTAATTCACAAATAAAATACACAAAGTAAATTTCTTTTTTCACATAAAAGAATCGACTTTATAAATGAAAACAAAAATTACTATGACATAATAAATTACTTAAAATGAAAGATATTAGATAATCTTTGCAATATAAAGATTCTTAAGCAATAACATATTTCACTAGTAATACAAAATAAGGAGGAGTTGCAAAAAAAATGAAACTAAAATAATTGGTACGCACGCAAAGAAAAACCTAATTAAATAACTACATAATCAAAAGCATGACTGTCACAATTTCACAAATCAAAATAAAAATGAATGACGAAATCTATCTTATCTTCAAAAAGTTAGTACTGACGGATTTTTCTTAAATTAATTTTCAAAATTTTGAACAAATACAAGAAAACAGTGTGTTCCTAAATCATTCTATAAAAATTAGATTTTCGGTAACTCTAATTATTTTGTATGAGGTTATAAAATTAATGACATTTATAAAAAAGTTTTTGAATAAAACGTTCATTTTTTAAGAAGTAACTTTAACTGACTTCGTGAACCCGAGCCACACCTTCTATATATTGTTTACATTTTGTTATGTTTTGTTAAATTTCAGTTAACATATATTCCTTTACTAAATTATTAATCATTAAAAATGATATTGGTACTTATCTTATCTATGCTTGCTTCAGGTATAATTTTACATATATTTCTTTCATATATGTATAAATACACGCAATAAAATTTATTTGAAATTATAATAAATTTAGCCTAAAATGGTTTTAAAACTAAACTTTGCTAAATAATGAACCATTACAACTCAGGTTTTATTTGACAAGCAAAATCTTTTTAATCTTATAAATTTCAATAAAATTTTATATAGTTATTAGTTATGCTTGTTCTGCTTCCTTTAATAAATTAGAGAAGGTTCTTATAATGATGCTTTAATATTATTGAAAGAAAATGCGTATGCAATGTGTTCCTAATATTCTTAATATAAAGACATTAATTATTTTTTTAATATAAATGAAGGAAATTTTTTAAATTTTAGAAAATTATTACTGGATGATTATTATTCAGTATTTTCTAATATAAACTGTATTTCTAAAAGTTGCCAAACATTTTAGAATATAACGTGCAACTAACGAAATGAAAAGTAAGTAGTTTAATTGCCTTTAACTTTTAAAATTAAACTTTTATTAACTTTAAATTTTAAGGAATTCATTAAATGTATTCTAAACTATAATATATGCATATTGTTATAATTAAAATATTAAGAATGCTTTTAATATAATTTTATACTATATATAATGAATCTTCTTATAGTTTTCTTTAAATAGTTATTGGTTATCTTCATTCACATAAATGTTTTATTTCTATATTAATTTGTTTCCATGTTTATTTTTCATAATCATAAAGTCTGTTTGAGCTAACATCTTAATGATTAGTACTCTGAGTTGCATTTGAACAGTTCAAAAGTTTCTCCACCGCAAATGTAGATTTAATGATTTGGAATACACTTTGAAAAGTGGGTCTAGATCAAATTAGCCTTTGCCTTATAACTAAGTAGATTAATAAACAATTTATTCTGAGGTTGTAAGTCCTACTATATGAAAATTTACTGTATATATGACAAAGGTTCCAATAATCTTGTTTTGATTTATTAGTTCTCTTTTATATAAAACAATAAACTTTATTAGTGTGTTTCTCATGTTTACATTTACGAAGAATCTTAAAAATTAATACATATGATAAATGGTTGTTGGTTATGATAATTACGAAGAAGTTCTGTTTAGAAGATTTTTATGATATTACAATACTTATCTTATGGTTCTGAGTGGACTTCACAGAAAATATAAAAATTTATGTTGAAAATAGAGGAAAGCTAAATTATTGCTTTGAAATATTTGTTGAAGCCTTTGTTTATTAAGTGCATCAAAAGTATTTGAGTGGAATCTACTCACACAACAAAATAATGGGTGCAAGGATGTAATGTTTACTTTTCAATACACAAATTGCATTGTTTCAATAAAAGTTTTTTTCTCTGTTTTAGGGGAAGCTATTCGATGTTACCAATGCAGTTCTGATCAAGAAGGAAAAAGTGAAGATAATTGTGGTGCTTATGATAGCTTTGATGCCGATAGAAATACCCTAGTTGATTGTTTAGGAGAAGAAGCAGTTACACCTGGAACTTTTTGCTACAAAAGTATTCAACAAAGCCCTCGTGGTTTTATATGTATGTGGTCTTTTTTCAATTATATTTTTAAATAGTAAAAAATCCACAATTTATTTATTTTTTCATTTATGTGATATTTTATGCTTTAGCTTAGTTTTTTAATATGTTTTAATCTGAAAGCTTTTATTTAAATTTGGGATTCTTTAAATATTTTTTCTGGGATTATAATCCTAAAAAGTTATTTGGTGTCAGCAATAAATGCACCAAACTGATTTACTGTTCTAACTGGTGTTATGTCATAAAATATGTCACAAGAATATATTTTGTATTTTTGTGATTTTATGACATAACATGATGAATGTGATTAGGCATGAAATTTGTTAGGAGTTTTAGGAAACCTTGATAAATTTTTCATTTATGATTGAAATTTTTAAATGTTTGAAGATGTTTTGTTTTGAAAGTATCAAGATGAAGTAAAAGTATTTGAAGTTATATTATGCTTATAAAATAACAAACAATGTAACTATCTGACAACCAATGTAACTATATGTCAATTTATTTGTATATTCTCAAGAATTAATTGCTCATTATTAAATTTTAATAAATAAGAAAAGTTGTAAGAATTGGAAAAATAATATGTATACTGAAAAATCTACTAATAAACACTAAAAATCGAAAAAATTATTTATTGCTTACTAACTTCATAAATAAAATGATGATTCTCAAACTTTGTTATGCTGATTAAGTGTAGAATTCATTATTTGCTTTATTGATGGTGTTTAAGTCTATAGAAATCAATTTCTGATAACAAGTGGTACAAAGCACATTTAAATGAGCCAAAGATGTTTTGAGTACAACTCTTATTTTTTTCTATTAATTGTCGGAAAATTTTGCCCTTCTTTTTTGTTGAAATTACTTACTTTTATTTAAAAGTCCGCTGACATATTTCTTAAAATAATATATAAAAAAAGTGGTTGTCTTTTGATGGCCCAAAAATGTATTAAATCCTTGATTGATATATCATCCTTCTTCATTCTAATGGTAATTAATTTTTTGTACATAAATTATTAATCATTTATGGTACTTGAACTGTTCCTTTTTTTAACAGTAAAATATAACTTGTATCTTTATGCCACAATGCTGATGATTTATGTGGTAAATGCTTCAATATTTGAAGAAGATAAGAGTTGCAATTTTTCTATTTAAGAATGTATCTTACAACTAGGAAAAATAAATATGATTTAGGATAAAATAACTCATTATTTCATTGATCTTATGATTATAAATTTTCCAAGTTTTATTTAATATCATGCAGTTAAATAGATATACATCTAATAGTTTATTTTTGCTTTTCACTTATTAAACATTTTTTTGTTTTTACTTTTTTCTATAATTGTATGTATATATATTTAAATTAATGTAGTATTTTGTAACATATAGAATGCAAAATTGTCCATTATTTTAAGTAATTTAATATAACATGTATATTTAGATTTGTTGCTTATAAATGTAAAAATACTTTATTTTTATACTTTCTAATGTAGGGGATGGACGTTGGCGAACAGTTGTGCGTCGTTGTGCTCAAATTTCTGAGAGAGGTATCAATTGGGGTTGTGATTGGGGTTATAAAGAAAATGGAGTGTACTGGGAAGAATGTTATTGTGCTGAAGATGGTTGCAACAGTGGAATAAATATAAGGACTTCAGTCTTATTAATATCAGTAGTTTGTCTTCTAATATTAATTTTTTCACGCTATTCTTTGATATGAAGTTTCTTTCATAATATTAGCAAGTTCTTTTCGTCCGGTGCTGTTACAATGTCTTTTATTAAACTCAGTTATTTGGGGAATGTTTTATATATATACATTTTTATCAAAATATTATTTCACTATCATTATGATAGCTTGGTTTTTTGTGTACTAGTCTAATATAACTGCCACTAATCTTAGTAATGATTCTGAATGAAAATAAGATTTTATTTTCATTTCATAAACTCTTTCCCTCCAGTTGAAATTTATTTTGTTTATAAAATTATGGATCTTTTTATGCAAAAATTAATAATCATTGTTTTTCAAATGGCAATAAATTACTTTGTGATTTTTATTTATTTATTTATTTTTTTTTCACTGTGTGAACTGTAATGCGAAGTTAGCTTATTACTGGAGTAACTAAAGACCTTAATATGGCTTTCAAATTATTGGGAAACGTTTCTTAAAGTTACAAAAAAATTTCTAGAAAAATAATTTATCTTTTATAATAAAACTGAATAATTCATTGTCATTGCCTATTTTTCATTTTAAGGCAGTTTAATTCAGATCAAATGGGAATATCATCAAAATAGCTTGCACTTTTATTTTCTGCAAATAGCTATAATATGTGAAAGTGTTTTAAACTTTAATTTGAAGTTAAGTAGAAGTTTATAAAATATTTTCATTTATAATATAATTTAGACACTTCTGCAAAATCAATTCATTATTATCTGATGTAAATGTTTCAACTGCTGTGATACATTTTTTAAAGAATTATTTTTATGAAAATTGTTAGCAGTATATTAGTTAAAATAAGTGTAATATTTAATGGAAGGTTGTAATAAATTTGGTATTCTATGAAACGATTCAATCAAAAACCAAATCTTGTTGACTTGGCTTATAGCTGGAGAATTCTTTCATACATTTAAATTATTTTTTTTCATGCATTGACACAAGATTCATCTTTTATTTGGTTGATTTAGGGAATCTCATTTGTTTATATTTTATTAGCATTTATAGTTTATTTATGTTATATATTTCTATAGTATTGTTTTTTTTTTATTTATTTTTATTTTTTGTATTGTGAATAATTTTGTGGCACAAATTGAATTTTATTCTTCCATTTTATTTTTCAAATATTTAGTACTCTTCTCTCTCTTTCTCTTTTTTTTTTTTTTTTTGCATGTATTTGTTATGCATATTATCTGATAAATATAAATGTATTATGGCAAGTAAAAATATTAATAAAATATATGTAATATATTATGCAGCATTTTGTATTAAAATATTTATTTGTATTTTTAATGTAACTTTTCAAATCACTATTCAATTCCTGTGACTTATTTTTGCTGAATATTTTTTACTGCGATGTAAAATTATTTTTTAAGGTTATTCTTAAATGCATGTGGTTTTTCAATTCGAATGGGACTTCTTCTTTAGAAATGTAAAACATTTTAATCTCTTTCTAATAACTTTGTAAATAACTTGATTTTTCTCATTTTTAAATGTATTTTTAGAAATATATGGCATTCCGTATTTTATAAACTAAATGGAGTTTTGTTTATTATGTTCATGGAAAATATTTTTTGATTGTTGTACAAAATGTTATTATGGAAATATATCAACCGTCCATTTTGATTATATGTTTATATTAATAAAGTATTGGAAAATTATGTTTAGAACTGCTTATTTGCATGATTCTTTTTCAATAATTTGTATTGAAAATTATCATTCTTCAAAAATAAAAATAATATAGTTTACTTTCTATTTTGCTGGAATATTTTATCAAACATTAGTAACGATATACTCTGTGATATACATAACATACTATATATATTACCAGAACTATAGATATATATGGTGTTATATCAATTAACTCTGCACCTACTAAGTGACTTTAGTATGATGAATGTTGAATAGGCCTGGTACCCTTTCAGACATGAAAAATGCTTCTTCACAAGGTTGTTACGTACATTGAAAACACCCAATGTGAACACTAACGCTAAGGTAAACAACAATTTTTCCTTGAAATAATGTAATTGCAATGAATTTGATAAAAAGGAAGTTAGAAATAATTATTCCAATTGAAACTCTGAAGACTTCGAACCTTAATTGAATAACGGAAATGAAATATATTGGTCCTGTTCCAGAAATAAGTTTTTGGTTTTAGTTTCAAATGTATTATATTTTACTTTATGCATATTTTTATTTGCACTAAAAGTTTTCTATCATAAATAAAAATTTAATTCTATCAAAATTAGATCGATTTTCTTTTTTAATTGGAAAACTGTGATCTGATATAATTAATCTGCATGTAAAGAGCGGTGAGTCTTGGCAGTTATCCATTATCAGAATCGCATTTGACAACTAGATTCATGATAATGTTGCTTATGTGTGCTCTTGTCTCTACAAACATGCTCTTGGCTTTGCAATAATTGTATAAAAAATATGTTTATTTACTAATACATGAAAGTTGCCTCCTATTAAAATATCTAGCTACATTTGGAGGAAAACTTTCCTAAAAACTGATTTCAAAAACACTAAATCTAAAAATAAAACTGAAAAAAAATAAAGGATACTCATAGTTTGGAGAATTTAAAAAAAATTAGCGAAAAAAGTTATTCCTCCAAATGAGGCAGGTAATTATCCAGATAATGAAGCTAAAATAACAACCGAAATTTAATTTAACTCAAATAAATAAGCAAAATGATGAGAGTTCTAGTAATGAAAAGTCGAAAATAATCTATAAAGAAATAAACAATGATTAAAATTAATCCTAATGATTTTAAAGTTGTAAATAAAAGGCAAAATGAAAAAAAAAATCTAAAAATGATAGTTTCAAAAGAGAGAGATCAGACTGGCAAAACATTTCAAAAGTGTTGGCGAAATTCAAATTAAAAATGAGTTTTTGATGGATTACAATTCTTCTGTCAAACCCATTGATCCATACTAAACTAACAGTTAAATGATATCGACCAGTGCGAGCAATAACGCCACATTCGATGGATTACAATAAGACTTCTGTCAAAGTCCGAATGTTACTTATTTCTCTTTCTTACACGAATAATTTATGCACATGACTAAAAATATATCTAAATAATCGTCCTCTTAACATTCACACAAAATTCTCAGAGTTTTACTGTCTTTTAAAAACTATCATCTATTCTCTTGAGTAGCGAATAAAAGTAGAACAAGGAATAATGCTTTCAATTTTCTCCAACAAAGCTATGAAAGAGTGGCAAATCTGTCTAGAGAATGTAATTGGCTCAAAACCACATAAAACATAGCCAAATACGTTGGCTATGTTTTATGTTTTACATAGCCAAATACAAACATACGTTCCGTAGGCTTGGCATTCGTTAAATCTAAGAGATGTCCCAATAAATCATGAATAATAAGATTTAATTTATTTGAAGAGGCTTATAATTTATACCCCCAATGACAATTGCTTTCATACCTTTTTTAAACTTATGCATATATAAAAATAACCTAGAATTACATTTTCTAGACACAACAATTCTAAAAAGTCTTAAGTCGTAGAAGAAACGTTGAAAATGACAGTCGTTTCTCGTAGATGAAACACTTTAGAAAAAAGTTTTGCTGCAAATAATATTGAATTGTAAAACTAATTGCTTGAAGTCTTGTAGACATCATGTAAAAATGCTCAAGCAATTCGCTCTATGTCCAACGAAATAAAAAATGCTCTACTTAACATGGCTCCAGATGAATTTTATATATGTTCTCTAAAACTAAATTCCAGAGAAATAATAAACAATATTAGTAATTTAATATTTCATTAACAGATATATGAGATGAAATTTTTTCAAAAATAAATGCAAGCTTTTGGAAACTACTTTCTCTGAATTTTTGTTGGAAGTATTTTTGACAATTCACTTTATTATATTAATAATTTAAGAAATTTTTTTTCTGAAAATAGAAAACGTATCCATTAAACGCGTTAAACATAAAAACTCATTCCTATATTAATAATATATGTAAAAAACAGGAAAAAAATATTTCACTATAATTCATCATGATGAGGATGAAAAAGTTTAATGTACCTTTTAAAGGGAATTGCTTATGCATAATGTGTGATCAAATTTCTTTTGAACTAAAACTAGGTAGCAAAAGTTACAAAGGCATTAATGATATTTTTTAAATATTGAATATAGTATATATATATTGAATATAATATAATATATAAAAAGGAATTGCTTATGCATAATGTGTGATCAAATTTCTTTTGAACTAAAACTAGGTAGCAAAAGTTACAAAGACATTAATGATATTTTTTAAATATTCCATACAAATTGAAATAACACAATAACTGAAACTAAATATATTGCATTGCTAAAAAATGTAACAGTATTTCTTTAAAACAAAATAATTGGGTGAAAAGTATTAAAATTTCCATTACTCCATAAAAGCTGAGATTTAAATTTTGCAGTCTGACAAGCAATGAGTTATAAAAATTACAAAAATTTCATCAACGTTTTTAATCACATTCCGCATTATTTAATTTTATCTTTATTGAATGGATCGAGTTCGTTTTCTTTATTAAAGAGGTTTACGAAACTCATTAGGTCGAATAAATTTAACTTCTTTAGTTTTACAGTATGTAAAATAAAATGTACGACATATAGAACCCATGAAAAATTGCTTTAAAATAGTTTAACTTAAATATAGATTAATGTTAAATGTTTTTTGCAACCATCTGGGAGACTGCTTGTCCTTTTCTATTTATTCATTACTACTATAATGTTAAACCATATATTTCAAATAAAATATAATGAAAAGAATCAACTTTGCTATTTTAATATCCAAAACTTAAAAAATTTAAAAAAAAGTTAATTTCATGTTGCTTTTATGTGCATAAATAAATGGTTAATTTTTTTAAAAAAAGCAAAATTTTTAGATTGTTGTGAATTAAAATATCAAAAATCAGGAATATATTGACAAAGCCAAACAAATGAATTAACGCCAACTTCAAATCATCTAGCTCTTATAAGCTAATCGTTAACTAGATGATAATCCTGAACGAAGTATCGTTAATGATATTCTGTGAGTTCGGAAGAAACTCCTGTTATCAAGTATTACCATTAATTAGTATTATCAAGTATAATCATTAACGTCCTTATGATGTCAGAAAATGTGTAGACAGCACGATGATTTTGGATTTCGAGTAGGTTCAAAAGATCAGCAGCATTCCGCGTGACAATGAGCGTTTGGTTTTGTGATACATGGAATCATATTATAAAGATAATTTCGAATGACATCAAATAATTATATCCAAAGTGAGGATTGAACCAATGAAATTCTGAATCATAGGCCAAAGCTCTAGCAATTCCGCTGTCGCCTGGACTTTTCGAGTTTGAAAAATAAATTTACAGTAATATGCACTGAAGTTAAACAGTATCACATATTTTTTTTTTAAGAAATATGTGATACTGTTTAGCTTCAGTGCATACTTATATATTCTTTGATTCGTTTTGGAAAGTACATGCAATTAACGAAAAACTAATCTCTATACATGTTTACAGTTTTGATACTGATGATGCATAGATATGATTGCTAAAATCAAACCATTTACCAATATATATTTGTATATTATCATCAGCAATATATTACTTATTACTATATATTAATTATCAGTATTTTATAACAAGCAATAAAAACGTCATATTATGGCTTGAATTATAGATTAAATCTTAGAAAAAGGTGTTGATAAAAATAAAAATAATCAAATTGTGATTAACTCATGATGTGATGATAAAACTGTCTGTCATCACTTCACGATGTTATGTAAAATGGTACAATACAAAAATGCCACAATGGTGAACATATAATGAGTCTTTAAACAATTATCAATAAATTAAAACTATTTTAACAATGAGCTATAAATTACAGAATATAAGATATAATTCAAAAGCGTATCTAATTAATATCTTGATCTGTAATGTTTAAAAATTATTATGATGATAATATTTTTAAACATTACAGATAAAAGAAGCAAAATAAAAAATAATTTAAAAATATATTTTATCTACCAGTGTTCAATATACGTTTAAAGCAATAAATAATTTCTAAACACGATTTCGTTAGCTTTGCGCAGAGGCAGTGTCATAGCCAATGAGGTTCTACCGAGGCGTGACTATTGCTAGTTGAAAACTTTTACCAATACCCCGCCATGTCCACGTGAAATACCATGGGCATAGGCAATTTTTGGAAACCTCTTCGGAGGTTTACATATTAAAGAGAAGTATGAGATAAAAAAATAACAACTTGGCTGTATTCAGTTACGCCCTCATTTCAGCTGACGAAAACGGTGCGTTTTAAAACAACAGTCAAGAACTTATATTTGTATTTCTATCTGTAATTTGAGAACTATCTAATTTTTCTGAAACTTTGTTATTTATTTAAAATATGCATCAAGCTACATTCTATAAATATAAAATGAAATATACTTTGGATTAGCATTTATATACTGTAGTATTATTGCTAAATATATTATAATAATTATTTACAAGTATTATAGTTACATAAGAATAATTATTAAGTATTATAATTACACTAGAATTATTGCTGTAGTATTATTGCTAAATATATTATAATAATTTTTTACAAGTATTATAGTTACATAAGAATAATTATTAAGTATTATAATTACACTAGAATTAATATTGTTTGAATTTGCGTGTATGGTTAAAATTTTTTCTTCAGACAACCGATAATCGCTTAATGTGTTTCTATGTATTCACGTCATTAAATAAATGTTTTTTTTTCAATGAAGTAACTGTATTACGTTTTTTTAAAAATTGGTAATTTTTCAAACTAAGAATGGGATAGAAATATTTTTTTTTACCAATATTGTCCGTTTCTGGAATTATTTTATCTTTCAACACTACAAAAGGTGCGATGAATGAAGTGAAACATTCATGGGCGTAGAAATGTGACATTAAAGTGGGAGGGTCTTTGTTTAAAAACAGTAGCTTGAAGTGGACTTGGCTTGCCATACAACAATGCCATTTCCCTTGGATAACAATTTAAACAGCGTCTTTTAGAAAACTCTGCTGTCATTAGAGAACATAGTTGTCTTTGGTTTGCACAGTTTTCGAAATCACAAATTTTTAGCCACGAGTTTGATGTTTATCATGACTAAGATAGAAAAATGCTTAAGATTATTAAACGATCAATCCGTCAAAACAATAAAAAATTATTATATTCTCAAAAATCTTATTATCAATATCCTATGTAACTCAAAATTGTAATTTTTTGTGTTCAGCCTTAATATTCAAACCCCATTTTATCTTAATATTCATTGAGATATAAAAGAATATGTTAGCCCCGCCCTTATTTTTGATCAACTTAAAAATCGAAATTCAATAGTAAGGATGATTGCTTATTGATATTAAGTGATCGTGTTCAATGTCATTCAGATGCCTCATATACAATAACATACATATTCCATCGAAGATTAAACATAATATTTTTTTTAAAGACTCGTGATTTATTTTTTCAAATATCGATAGATTTCCTAAATAATCTGGAAAATGGTTTCCCAATAATTATTTCAATTCAGAATTGTCTGAATATTTTGAAGATTCTCTTGTGAGGGATCCGATTATAATCATTTTTTCAACTTTCGCATTTTAATTATTTTGTGATAATTATATACATATTTTGTATAATTAATTTATAATATAATTTTTATATGAAAATTAAATATGTAGTTCTGTTAGATTAAAAAAGTCCATTCAAAGATGATAAGTTCATTCATAACGATAATAAATATTTCTTATTCACATATTTTTCAGGAAATAAAAATGCAGTACACCAAAGAGTTGGTGATTTCCGTTTCTTGGGGTGCAAAAACAAATCTTGTTTTCTTCAGTCCTCAACAATCATTGGTTCCGGCTCCTTTCCTATGTTTCATAAGAAGGAGGAGCCTAAACCAATGGAGGCGAACCCACAAGTTAATACCCCTCCCATTTTATCCTTAATTTTTTCCAATATTTAGTTCATTCTCTAGGTCTTGATGTTGGTAGGCGTCTAGCCTTCCAGCCAAACTACTGGCCATTAAAATTGCTACACCAGGAAGAAATGCAGATAACAAAATGATATTTATTGGACAAATATATCATACTAGAAATAACAAGTGATTAAATTTTCCATAAATTTGGCCGGATACATCCTGAGAAATCAGAACCCAGAACAACCACCTCTGGCAGTAATAACAGCAGTTATACGCCTGGGCATTGAGTCAAACAGAGATTGGATTGCATGTACAGGTACAGATGCCCATGCAGCTTCAACACGATGCCACAGTTCATCAACCGTAGTGACTGGCGTTTGGTGACGAGCCAGTCGCTCGGCAACCATTGACTAGACGTTTTCTATTGGTGAAAGATCTGGAGAACGTGCTGGCCAGGGCAACAGCCGAACATGTTCCGTATCAAGGAAGGTCCGTACAATACCGGCAACATGCAGTTGGGCATTATATTGCTGAAATGTAGGGTTTCGCAGGGCTTGAATAAAGGGTAGAGCCACGGGTCGTAACACACCAGAAATGTAACGTGCACTGTTCAAAGCACCGTCAATGTGAACAAGAGGTGACCGAGACGTGTATCCAATGGCACCCCATACCATCACGCCAAATGATGGGCCAGTATGACGATGAAGAATGCACGCTGCCAGTGTGCGTTCACCACGATGCCGCCAAACACGGATGCGACCATCATGATGTTGTACACAGAACCTGGATTCATCTGAAAAGATGACGTATCACCATTCGTGCGCCCAAGTTCGTCGTTGATCACACCATTGAAGGCGCTCTTGTCTATGACGCAGCGTCAAGGGAAGCCGCAGCCATGGTCTCCGAGCTGAGAGTCCATGCTGCTGCAAACGTCATCGAACTGTTCGTGCAGTTGTGTTCCAAACGACCCCGTTTCTTGACTCACGGCTCGTGACGTGGATGCGCGATCCATTACGGCCATGCGGATAATATGCCTGTCTTCTCTGCTCCTAGTGATAGGTGGCCGTTGAGATCCCGCATGGCGTTCCGTATTACCGTCCTGAACCCATCGATTCCATATTCTGCTAACAGTAATTGGATCTCGACCAACGCGAGCAGCAATACTGCGATGAGATAAACCGCAATCCCTTTACGCTACAATTTGACCTTTATCAAAGTCAGAAACGTGCTGGTACGCATTTCTCCTTCTTACACGAGGCATCCCAACAACTTTTCACCAGGCAACAACGTTCAAATGCAATTTGTGTATGAGGAACCGGCTGAACAATTTCCTCATTTAAACACAATGTAGGAGTCGATACTGGCGCCTGCTTTGTTTGAATGCGCTGAAAAACTAATCATTTGCATATCCCAGCACCTACTTCCCTTCGTATAAATTTCACGTCTGTAGCATGTCGCCTTCTTGGTGTAGCAATTTTAATGGCCAGTAGTGTATTTACCATATATTTTCTTTATACCAGGGATGGGCAAACTACGGCCCGCCGGAAGGTTCTATCCGGCCCATGCATAGAATTTTAATTTGCCTGTCAGAGGCAAATTAAAAGAAATATTCATATATTATATATCCATCTCCTTTTCTATTTTGTTTAAATATTATATTTTTTTCTTCCTTTTTTTCAAAAAGCTGGTAATCTGTTTACATTCTCTATTTTTGTTCTACAAAACATAAATCGAAGAAATGGCAACCACAGGCAGTTTTCAATCGGTAAAGTGTTAAAAATTATTTGTTAGTTATAGCTGTAGATTGGCTCCACAAGCGTTATCCTTTTCTTGTGGAGCGGATATATGGGAATTCAATATAGGTGAATTAGACATGTGGCAGACTACGCATTTTAAGCTCCATCTAGCGGCTTTTTCTTTTGGTGCGAGTTCTAATATTATTGATTGCATGTTGAAAGATTGTAGACATATAGCGTCATTGTGAATAGTGTGTGGGGAAATTATTAAAAGTATAGCATAGCAAGTGCTTGTTTGGGTTATTTATAAAATATTTCAACCCCAAAATGTCTACTAAAACACGTAAAGTTAATTCAGAGTGCCACGCTTTTAATGATGAATGGACATGGAAAAACCAGTGTGAAACCAGTGTGTTTTATCTGCACTGAAGCTGTAGCAGTCTTCAAAGAATATAACATTTCCCGTCATTTCACAAGTAAGCATAAGAATTCCTATTACGAAGCAATGTCCGAATATGAATGAAAACAAAATGCAGAAAGTCTTTGTAAAAAATTACCAGGTCAGCAAAATTTTTTCAAGAACAGCTACACCTGCAAGTTACATTGTAGCATACATATATTGCTAAAAATTATAAAGCTCTCAGTGATGGTGAACAATGATTCGTTAAACAATGCATGCTCCAAGTTTGTGATGTTTTGTGTCCAGACAAGAAAAATAATTTTGAAACTGTAAGCTTATCTCGAAAAACGGTGACTTCTAGAATGGAAGCCATCGATAAAAATTTGGCATAGCAATTAGAGTCAAAGATTGGCCAGTTTAAATTTTGTTACATAGCTATGGATGAAAGCACTGATATAAATGATACTGCTCAAGTAGTATTATTTATAAGAGGCGTTGATGAGAACTTTGAAATAATTGAAAAACTTGCGTGCATGCGTTCTTTAAAGGGAACTACAACGAGATATTATATTTTTCGTGAATTTCAGGAAGGGCTTTTAACTTTGGAAATGTCTATAACAAATATATGTAATATTACGACCAATGGAGCACCAAACAACAGGAAAAAAACAACAGTTCGAAAGCAGATTTCAAGATTTTAGTGCAATTCAAGCAGAATTGGATATTTACACCATGCCGTTCAACGTAAATTGTGAAGCAGTCAGGTCAGATTTGCAGCTAGAGTTAATTGAGTTGCAATCTAACAATCATCTCAAACAATTGTTTCTAAATATGCCAAAGTTAGAGTTTTACAAATCATTATCGAAAGTAAGTTTCAAAAAATTTAATATCTCATGCCCAGAAAATCAGTGCTATGTTTACTTCATCTTATATATGTGAACAAGTACTTTCAACTACGAACCTTAGAAAGAATTATTTCAGATGTAGACTGACAGATGAGCATTTAGCCCCGTTCCTTAGAATCAGTACATCTCACTTCGAACCTCAATATAAGGAACTTTTAAAAAGGAAATCGCAATTTAATTCAGCTCATTTATATATTAAATTGTAATATTGGTATATTGTTTTTAAAATTTTAGAAAAATTCATCTTGTCCGTCTATAACATTGAGTCTATGATGATGCTGTTTGTAAATTTTTGTTTTATAATATATGAATTTTTGTATTTGGAGTCAAAATTTACATAAGATTATGAAACCGAGGAATTCACAAAAGACATAAGAAGAAATTTTCATTCTATGGAAAAAATAAATTACTTCTAATATTCATTAAGTTTATTTAAATTATATTCCATTTTATTTTAATTCTGCAAAGTTTTCTATATAAATGATTGTCACCAAGGAGATAATTAAATAATGATTTGATAGCAGATTTCCTTCTGTGGAGAATATATACACTGCTCAAAACAATGAAAGAATATTGTAAATTTTATATAAAATAAAGACAAGCGAATTTTTTTACTTATTTTTATTTATTTATTTTATTTATTTATTTATTTTTTTTGCCGAAATTAGAAGAAGAGAATAACAAATGCAAATTTTTCTGATTTTCAAACTGTGAAGTATGCTAATTTTGAGTTCGACGTCGAAAACGTCGCTTCAACGGCAGCGAATGAAATTTGACATTCTACTGAATAAAAAACAATGAAGACAAGGATGATCGGCATTCAGTGACTGTTTTCCATATCTCCAAGTTCCATATCTGTATTTTGCTCATTCAAAATAAAAAAAAAAAATAAATAAATAAAAAAATGTATAAAAATAAAAAAAAAATAAATAAAATGACGAAATTGAAAATTTTTATTTTTTTAAAAAAAAGATTAATCGAAAAGTATGATTGAAGTGTTCTACAATTGGCCCTTTGCCATTTTATATAAAGATATTTTTTCTGCTCCTAGCTCATATAAGTGTACTTTTGAAATAACAGAAAGACAGTCACCATAATTGTAATTTTAGAGACAGTACGCTCAATAATTGCATGGTAAATATTGGTAAAAGAAAAATAATCTGATTCTACAATATTCTTCTTTTAGTATTTTTGAAAAGTTATACACTCGAAATGAAAAAATTCATAAGCTAAAGGGCACATAATTTTAAGTAGAATCTTGTAATTGGCTATAAGTTTATATTTTTTCAAACAGTACTGAAAAACTTAAAACGAAATTCATATATGCAGTTATTTTTATACTTACAGAATTTATTGAGCCATTATTATGTACAGTGATACAATTTATATACTGAGACGGTCGAGACGGTATGATGGTGTATGAAGCTCCAGAACCGAAGTTCAATCTCCTGTGGGATAAGTGTTCCTGAAAACTAAACAAATGATTAATAAATCTGAAATAGGAAGAATTTATTAGTCATGGTTTATTTTATACCTGAGTGGATAGAAAGAAAAGAAAAGAAAGAGGGGAAAAAAAAGAAAACAAAAAGAAAACATTAATCAAAATTAAAATTTAAGTAATTAAATTTAAAAAAGTGAATATACGATCTGATGTTCGTGTTGTGGTCCGACTCGCTTCGCTTTTGTTTGTGTTATGTAGTCCTAAGTGTTGGGCTATAGTCAAAATATTGTCCGTGGTCTGTTCTTATTTGCCGCGTTGAAAATATTGTATATTGGGATCTTTGCTATTTCATCGTTTTCAATGTCCGGAAGATTCCTATAAGTCTTGAGGCTGATCTGAAAAAAGTAGCAAGAAATATTATTAATACAAAGATCACGCATGATAGCTTCATTTCTGAAGTACCTTGGAAATTAACCTGAGAGTTGTATTTTGGAGAGTTTGGAGGTTTTAATATGACTGTCAGCTGCGCCTCCAAAAATTTGGCAGGCATAGCTGACCACTGGACGCAATATTGACGTATAAATTAATAATTTATTTTTAAGATTTAATTCCGACTTGTAATTTAATAATGGATTAAGTACAGCTTTTTGCTGCCCTATATTTTTAAATTATTTTATTGAAGTGTGACTTGTAGGTTAATCGTTTATCTAATGTTAATCCGAGATACTGTACTTCGTTGGACCATGGTAAGTTTTGATTATTAATTTTAATGTTGCTATCTGGTAATTTGTTACTTTTAGTGAAGACTATTGCTTGTGTTTTTCCTACATTAAGTTCGATTTGCGAAGCATTGAATCAGGTACTGAGTTTAATTAAGTGTTCATTTAGTGTTTTAATAGCTATTCCTTTGTTTTTATTTTTAGTTAAAATCGCGGTGTCGTCAGCAAAAAATGCTAAAATAGTGTTTGATTGCTTCGGTATATCGTTTATGTATAATAAAAATAGTAATGGTCCGAGTTTACTGCCTTGCCGAACTCCGCGAAAGAAATTCCTGATTTCTGAAAATGTTTTTTGTATCTGACCAGGAATTTTCTATTATTTAAATCACTTTGGATTAATTTAACTATTTTCCCTGGGATTTTTAAGAAAATTCGTATATAAATTAAACCATCGATCCAACTTTATCGAATGCTTTTGCAATGTCTTATAGGACATCACCTGTGTGTTCCTTATGTCTAAAACCTTCGTGTACGTTTTCCGTGATTCTTAAAAGTTGGTGTACTGTTGAGAGCTTGGGTTGAAAACCAAATTGCTCAGGTTTGAGTATTTTATTTACTCTACAAAATTTTCTTATCCTGTCCAGTATTATGTCCTCAGCAATTTTGCATAAAGATGATAGGAGACTAATCGGTCTGTAACTATCAGCTTTATTTAAGTTTTTACAGGTTTCGGTATTGGCCTGACTTCTCCAAATTTCCAGTTTACTGGGAAGTTTTTTAACTTTAGCATGGCATTTATTATGAATGTTAGCTGTACGATAAATTTTAATATTAGATTTTTTACCATATTATTATTTACGCTGTCTTTGCCTGGCGCTTTTTTAGTTTTTTAATTGAGTCTATTACTTGGTTTAGAAGCACTGTTTCTGTGTTTTCATCTCTATTATTTAAGTTAAAATTTTTTACAATTTCCTCAACACCTGTGTTAATTAAATCGTTTCCTGACATTTATATACTGAAAGTGTATTGTAAAATTCTATGATTCAAAAATATACAAAAACAAATAAAGTTTTTCTTATTTTATTTTCTACCAGTGAGATTTATTTTTTTTTTAGTCATTAATAAATTTTGGATTACAAAATACTGAGGTTTTGCATCGTATGGAAGAAAATCTTAAATTGCTCTATCTTATTCTTAAAGATTGGATGCAATGAATATTGAGTAAGAACAACTAAATTATTGGTATAAAAGTTTTAAACCAGCTGTTTCTTCACATCAAATAGAGTCCAAAGTGGACAATATAACGCAAATTATTAAAAATGCCCTTAACAACAGCAAAATTATTCATAACGTTAATCACAGTGATTTCCTACCCTCCAATATACTTGACCACATAAAAGAAAGAAACAGATTAAGAAAATGTTATAATAGGCAAAGATCCCCCACTTTAAAAAACCAAATCAATTTTCTTCAAAGAGTCATTAAAAATGAAATATACGAATACAACCAGAAAAGCTGGACCAATTATATTACCAATTTAAATCTAGAGGATGGATCATTCTGGAGAGCAGTCAATAATAAGAAGAAAAAGAGAGACACTCTCCCCCCACTCATTGACGATAATAAAATCGCAGTCTCCTCCTCGGAAAAAGCTGAGTGCATTGCTAGGTGCCTGGAGGCACAATTTGTAACCAACGCCATATCTAACCCTGATAATGATGCTAAGGTTAGGGCGGCCGTTGATACATACCTTCAGACTAAACAACCTAAACCTGACACTGGTGACGTACCTGCTTCTGAAGTGGAGGAGATTATCATTAATCTCAAAAACAAGAAAAGTCCTGGGCATGACCAGGTGACAAACAAAATCATGAAGCAATTACCTGTAATTGCAATCTGCTACCTTTCAAACATCATAAATGATATTCTGTCACTTGGACATTTTCCCAAGCAGTGGAAAAAGGCAGTGATCGTTCCGATACACAAACAGGGAAAGTCTAGAAAAAACCCTGCCAATTACAGGCCTATTTCCCTTCTCCCTACAATGGCAAAAATAACAGAAAAAATTATTCTGAACAAACTTAACAACTTTGAAACTGACAACCAAATAATTTTACCTGATCAATTTGGATTCAGAAAGTCCATGTCCACCACCCATCAATTGCTTAGAGCCACTGAAAAAATAACAAAAGGTCTCTCCAGGCGTAAATCGACCGGAGGGATATTTCTTGATATCGAGAAAGCATTTGATCGGGTGTGGCATACAGGGCTCATATACAAATTGATCAGTTATAATTTCCCCAACTATCTGATAAAATTAGTTAAAAATTACTTAACTAATCGAACCTTTACCGTAAGACTTGATAATAACTACTCTTCTGAAAGACCCATTTATGCAGGCGTCCCCCAGGGATCACTGCTGGGTCCATTCCTTTTTAATATTTATATAAATGATATCCCCAAGCATCGCAGGACAATGCTTTGCCTGTTTGCGGATGACACTGCCATTCTCTCCACTAATAGCCATTATAATAAAATACACGAAAATCTCACAGAACACCTGACGGCCATAGAAGGGTGGCTTCAAACGTGGAAAATAAAACTGAATATCAACAAAACCCAAGCTATAATGTTTACCAGAAAAAAGACCCGCCCTCCACAAATTAAACTAGGTGGAGTAACAATCCCGTGGATAAACAAAGTAGTCTATCTCGGCCTAACACTAGACAGTAGACTTACGTGGAAAGCCCACATTAATAAAATAAAAAATAAACTTATTTTAGCAAAAACAACACTATACCCTCTCATTTCTCATAATTCTAAGCTCTCATTGTTCAACAAACTAATGGTTTATAAAGCCTACTTGCGTCCAATAATGACCTATGCAGCCCCAATCTGGGGCGGAGCAGCAATTACCAATATTAATATACTTGAGGCCCAGCAAAGTAAAATCTTAAGGATGATCTCTCGGGCGGAATACTACTTCAGGAATGAGCTTATAAGGGAAAACCTGGGTGTATTGTCGCTTGAGAGATACATTAAATATCTAGCATTTCGATTCTACGAAAACATTTACAAAATTAATAACCCAGCAATACAAAATATCGAAAACTATAACCCATATGAAATACTTAACTTCAATAGGCCGAGATCAGTCCTACGCTTAAAACCACTAACAAATAACTCCTCCCACCCACGACGTCTACGAATAGCTTAACATTATATGTAAATACCTTTGTGCATAAAAATCCTTGGAATTTTGTAAATATTGTACATAAAACCATTTGGAACTGTGCTAGTAAATATATTGCTGCACTGTGTTATAAATAACCCCTTGTACTCTTCTGAACCCACATAGATTGCAAACGGCAATGTCCTTTGTAAGCACTCTATGTGAATTCAACTCATTCATTTTTCCTTAAAATTCTAATAAAAAAAAAAGGGAAGGAAAAATTAATCTTTCTTTTTATATATTTATGTATATGTCTATAAGAAAAAAGGGATTTTTTTTTTTTTTTTTTTCCCATTACTAACTCCTGCATTATAACCAAGATTGACATTTATTCTAGAACCATACTATAAAATTTTATTGTACATATTTATTCTTGTATTTACTTTTTTCATTTGTACATAAATCCTCTTGCTACTTAGGGATTGAAAATACAATGTGTCAACATTGTTTTGAACTATCAATTTCATCTGATATATTTTCCTAACATTAAATTATTTGAAATTTATTGGTGTTTTTTAATGTCATGCAAAGTACTGCCATTTTGAGAGCACTTATACTATCTACTCAAACTGTTATGTGATTAATCTTATTATGTAACGTCAATCATTATGCTTTTACCATATTATTAGGAATAGAAGGTAAATAGCCGGAAGGCTAGACGCCTACCAACATAAAGATCTAAATTATTGTTGATATTTCGGCTAATATTGTAGTAATGTTTTTAAGCTTATAAGTTCTGAAATTGGTTATGAAATGAAATTAGTTTAACAAAGTAGGTATTCCTAAAATTCAGCTCGTGTTGGCTTCCTGGATATTTTGAGTCATGAGGACTGGTTTTCTTAGGAAATGAGATGAGTAGGGTCAGAATCGAAAATCATTTAATAAAAGAAATTGGAACTGATTTTTTTATATATTTATTCAGTTTTTAAGAAATAAGCTGTTTTATTCTATAGAGATAGCATTTAATTCTGGATAGATTTTTTACTAACAAATCATTTTTATTTATTTACTGTTTTATATATTTATTCTTTTGAACATTACATTACAACTGATTTAAATAGATTTATAAAACAAATTAAAGTTTTAAGTTTTTTTTTATCACCGAATGTAGAAAAATTGCTCCTAGGGTGACCGTTCAGCAAATCTGATCCTAGATTTCAATTACATAATCAACATTACATATGAATTTTAGAAAAATTATTTTATCAATCGAATCCTTATCGAAAGCTTTTGTTGTATTAATAAGTCATATTTCTGTATTTTCTATTAGTGTTCTCCTTTTATCCTCGATAAAAATTTCTGAATATTTTTTTTTTATTTTGAATAACCTAAATTTTTTTCAAAAAAATGTCAGCTGCATCAGCTTCAAGAGAATAACAATTGTACTAGGAAATAGTAGGCGTTTCCACAGTCAACCACACCTCTAAACACAGATGCATAAATCATTTCAAAATACAAGCAGGAAAAGATTAAACGAATAAAAAAATTGTAATAGTATTGTCAGTGAATTATCATTTGAATTTCAAAAACATGAAGAGTTGAAAATTTTGTCAGAAGCTTACATCGAGAATTTTCTGAATGATCCTAGAAAAGTCTATCTTTGTAATGACGCACCTTTGTTTTCATCCTATGAGATTGCACCAACTTTTATGAGGCAGGACACTCGAAACATTTATACGAAGTGCCTTCGCGGGCATTTTATTAAAACAATCAAAGACCATTAGACTAAGACAGTTTTCCTACTTGTTTTCAAAATAAAAACATTTTGAAAACGGAATACTTTACTCTTTTGAATAAAGAAATATGTCACGAACACAATTTAATGTGGTCCTTCAAAAATTACCAAAAAAGTGTTTGCTATTCATTGATATTAAATGAAAAATAGTTAAGAGACTCATTTGTTAAGATATAACTATTTTTTTTATTTATTATTGTGTTTAATCAATGACAAATTGAATAAAATTATTATTCTTTTTCAACTTTAAAAATTTGTTTATTGCCCTTTAAGGAGAGAAATGGCACCACAGAATACGCAATATGTAATTTCTGATCTGACAACCATAATTCTTTAAAATCTGCTGCAAATAAATAAAGCTATTTTTTTTAAATATACCACAATTTCTTATATATTTTTCCTTTTTCAGCTAAATAATTTTGCCCCAAATTGAAATCTAATTCCTGTGATTTAGTCATACAATAATTTTCAATCACTTATTTAATAGACAGTCCCGTTTTCGAATTTGTAGAGACCGCAGAACTCGTAAAATAATTATTAAAATCGAAAGTTTGCAAAATAGATAAGTAAGTGGGAGATTTTTTAACAACTTCTCTATTATTACAAATAAATTTATTTGAGAAAGAGTACTCTATGAAAGACCTACAAAATAAAACATACATAAATACAATTCTTACTTTCATATTATTGATGAAAAATCTGGAAAAGTATATAATCAACAATTTTTTCTTGTTTCGAAACCGCGTTTTAAAAAGCAAATTTCTCCATGAAGTACCTCAATCTTGGCCTTTTGTTCGCAGATGGTCACAGAACGAAGTAATTTTTTGTTTGATGTTTGAA
>JAPDSC010079867.1:93621-130271 GCA_026290005.1 Latrodectus geometricus
GTCACAGAACGAAGTAATTTTTTGTTTGATGTTTGAATGTCTTTTTCCTTTCCATTTACTATGTTCTCATAACTATGTTCACATGTTTAACCCACCCATACAATACGTTCAAATAGCAGCTAAAACCACATTCCAAGGTCCTTGAAATGAAATGTCTGGTAGAAGTGGGTCTTTATCGAAGTTCATGAATTAGTAACGTATTTTATTTCAAATCGCCAGATAATTGATCTGGTTTTCTTCAGTTATGGTTATTCCTTGAGTAAAACGTGCATGCTAAAACGACCTAAATATCACTTTTCCTACAACGTCATTCCTAATATAGATTGAGAAATGCAATATGGCTAACCATGTTAGTTTCATGAGGCGATTTCAAACCATAATCACTACTTGCAGAAGTAACATTCGATACTTTTTCCCTTGAAGTTATTGATTTTGCTTACTATTTTACAAACACTCACGGTTTTCCGAACTAATGGTTGCTAATTGAAACGGTCCCAGAAACACAATTATAATTTTAACTTCCATTTGCGAAACAAAATTTTGAACAATCGCTTTCCTACGCGAACCCATTTTCATCCATCTTTTAATTATATTTACGTTTTAATCACTTGATATAGTTTCAATTTCTATCACTTTTATATGATTGTTGAGAAATTTAAATCGAGACGTTTTTATTGCAGAAAAGTAAATTATTCGATTTGATGATAACTAACTAATTTTATCACTTTTAAAGCATCATCACAGATCATTTTAAAATCAATGAAAGAAATTTAAGCGAATTCTCTGATTTTTTTTAGTTTTTTTTTTCCGTTTTTGAAATTGTAACTAATTGAATTAGATTTATAAATTTTTTGCAACCAATTTAGTTTTCGCCATTAAATTAAACAAAATGCCTAACATCAAAATTTTTATCTGTCGTATCGTTTCCTTCTCAATGATCTGAACTGCTTATTATTAAATTCTTTATTACTTTAATTTATAAAATATGCCCTAATTGGAATTCTTTTAAATCCCACATAATTCAATCTCTCACTAGATAAATATACATATTCCTTATTATAATTTCAATAATAAATATTTACAAGCTATAATGGATTTCTAATACTACTTCATTTTTCTTTTACTGAAAGTATTATTATTGAATATTTGACTAATGCTCGAATACATCTTAAAATATATCCACTTAGAAAAAGTATTTCTGTAGTGTACACAATATAATTGAAGAGTAAAATTTTATCCAAATTTCCTAATTTTACTATCTCATCAACTCTTATAAATATAACATTGAAATTAATTAATATAAATGGAAGCCATCTATAATTATTTATGGTAACATTACAGTACCAAACTCACAATTCTAAGTCGTAACATAGTAACAACAGTTTAAAGAGCAATATACAATAAATTAATTTATATTTAATAGTTAATTATATTGTATTGTTTTATGTAAGTTTCCTTTAAAATCTCTAAAATTTTACTCAAACTTTTGTTTTCATATAAATGATCTGAGTAATAAAAATAGACTTGAAAATATACAGATATCATATATTATAAAACTACATATTTTTGGACATAAATAAAAAGTTTCATATTAGTATATGTAGTTTAGTAAATAAAATTTTGTTTAAGTAATGAAAAATTGAATTTTCAACATATACGAGAAACTTTTAGATTTTATGAATTTGTATTTTTGATTATATTATATTACTTCACTTTATGTACATTATTTTACTGTTCTAAATAACTTCATTGTGTGTGAAATTTACCTTAAATATTTTCCTTAGAGTAAATTTCCCGTCATGGGGGAAAAATACAATATCTACGTGGTATTAAATAAATGTGTTTGTGTGAATTTAAAATGCAGCAATTAAACAATATAGGTAAATAAATATATCTAGAAACTGATTCGGTAAAATTGATAAACACATTGCTACAATAAATAATTCTAATGCAATTTTACTAATATTGACACAACACATAAATTTACAATTTTTAAAATTGTTTGTCATAAATACCGGGAATCCTTACGCTGGTTATTATTATTATTATTATTTTTAATTTGCATTGTTTGGACTGCAATGTGATTTTACGCAAGCAATCAATCTTATATACAGAATTAAATATGTGCAAGTATTTTTTGATATCATAAGATGTTAACTAAATTAAATTTATAAACAGGTTTTACATATTTACTTTCCATATTTTAAACAGCCTAGTTATTACTTTTAATTTCTTATGATTTTTGAGGAATAAATTCTATAGAATTGTATAATTATTTACAGTTATTATAGTCTTTCTCATTAATGCAATTTTTAAATTTAATGGATTTAATATTAATATGTTTAAAATAATGTTTCTAATAAATATATAGTAAACTATCTAATAATTTATTCTAATAATAAATTGTATATAACAAATATTATTAATGTAATCTTTTTTCAAAATCCTTATAAATGTATAATTCAAAATAAAATGAATAGAATTAAATGTCAGATAGCTTATTTTATATAAAATTAAATATTAAAAATACTATCAATAGTGTTAATTATATTTAAAAAATTGTATAGAAATTAGATAGCAACAAAACTATAACCAGGGTTATTTTATGAGCAATTATTACAGTGTCATAATTATTAAGATCATATTAAATACATTCAACTTGAAAAATAAATTACGGAAATTTAGAATTTGTGCTACAATACATAAAATTTCCATCCGTAAATTTTTACAAATAATAAATAAATACAACTATAGTTAGAAATTTACCATAATTGTTCTCAAATAATTATACGTTGCAAGATATTTGTTATCACGCTTTTTCATAATTATACTAATTACTTAACAAACTAATTAGTGATAAATATGATGAAATGAAGAACTATAATAATTTGTCATAGTTTTATGTATATATAAGATGATTCTAAATTGTTTTTACAAAATAAAAAGGAGGAAAGTACTCACCCAAACAAGCAATAATTACATAGGAATATAGGGTGGCTTTCCACTCTAGGAAACAGAAAATAGGAAAGTAGAAAAGCATCAAGAATCTATCATGATTTTACCGTATGCAAATTTCTACAGAGTAGAAAAGCAACACATGCAATCAACACATTTGGTCAGAGAACAACCCCCACTGAACACACCCTCGTAGATACCATCAGAAATTTTCAATGAATATCTGAGTAGGTATCCTTGGTGATTACCTGTTAGTCTCTTATGACATGCCAGACCGTTTGACCCAGACGGTATGATGGAGCTCCAGAACCGAAGTTGTTGTGGTCTGACTCGCTTCGCTTTTGTTTGTGTTATGTAGTCCTAAGTATTGGGCTTTAGTCAAAGTACTGTCCGTGGTCTGTTCTTATTTGCCGCGTTGAAAAATTGTATATCGGGATCTTTGCTATTTCATCGTTTTCAATGTCCGGAAGATTCCTATAAAACTTGAGGCTGATCTGAAAAAAGTAGTTAGAAATATTATTAATACAAAGATAACGCATGATAGCTTCATTTCTTGTACTTGTACCTTGGAAATTAACCTGAGAGTTGTATTTTGGAGGGTTTGGAGCTTTTTAATATGACTGTCAGCTGCGCCTCCAAAAATTTGGCAGGCATAGCTGACCACTGGACGCAACATTGACCTACAAATTAATAATTTATTTTTAAGATTTAATTCCGACTTGTAATTTAATGATGGATTAAGTACAGCTTTTGCTGCCCTATATTTTTAAATTATTTTATTGAAGTGTGACTTGTAGGTTAATCGTTTATCTAATGTTAATCCGAGATACTGTACGTCGTTGGACCATGGTATGTTTTGATTATTAATTTTAATGTTGCTATCTGGTAATTTGTTACTTTTAGTGAAGACTTTTGCTTGTGTTTTTTCTACATTAAGTTCGATTTGCCATGCATTAAACCAGGAACTGAGTTTAATTAACTGTTATTTTAGTCTTTTAATAGCTATTTCTTTGTTTTTATTTTTAGTTAAAATCACGGTGTCGTCCGCAAAAGATGCTAAAATAGTGTTAGCCTGCTTCGGTATATCGTTTATGTATAATAAAAATAGTAATGGTCCGAGTTTACTGCCTTGCGGAACTCCGCTAAAGATATTCCTGATTTCTGAAAATGTTTCTTTGTATCTGACCTAGAACTTTCTAGTATTTAAATAACTTTGGATTAATTTAACTAGGTTCCCTGGGATTTTTAAGAAAATTAGTATATAAATTAAACCATCGATCCAGACTTTATCGAATGCTTTTGCAACGTCTTATAGGAGAGCACCTGTGTGTTCCTTATGTCTAAAATCTTCGTGTACGTGTTCCGTGATTTTTAAAAGTTGGTGTACTGTTGAGAGCTTGGGTTGAAAACCAAATTGCTCAGGTTTGAGTATTTTATTTTCACTACAAAATTTTCTTATCCTGTCCAGTATTATGTCCTCAGCAATTTTGCATAAAGATGATAGGAGACTAATCGGTCTGTAACTATCAGCTTTATTTAAGTTTTTACCGGTTTCGGTATTGGCCTGACTTCTTCAAATTTCCAGTTTACTGAGAAGTGTTTTAACTTTAGCATGGCATTTATTATGAATGTTGGCTCAGCATCCCAACACTATGCTCTGTTTGTTTGCTGATGACACTGCTGTACTGGCGTCCATCACAAAAATGTGGAAAATTCATGCCCACATCTCCGAACATATCATGGCTATTGAAAAATGGCTAGATATTTGGAAAATCAAAATTAACCCAAATAAATCAAAGGCGGTTGTTTTTACTAAAAAAAGAACTCCATCCCCCCAGATTAAACTCAACGGGTATCCTGTCCCCTGGTCAGATACCGTTGATTACCTCGGACTTACACTTGATAAAAGACTCACCTGGAAATCACATATTAGGAAAACTAAATTAAAATTAATTTCAGCCAAATCAACCCTTTATCCACTAATTGCGTACAATTCTAATCTATCCATGAGTAATAAGTTACTCATTTATAAGTCATTTATACGACCAATAATTACATACGCTGCACCAATCTGGGGAAGTGCTACATTAACTAATATTAAACAGCTGGAATGTCAGCAAAGCAAACTCCTCAGACTAATCTCAAAATCTGACTACTATATCAGAAACGAACAAATTCGCAATAATCTAGGTGTCCTTTCATTAAAAAAATATATTAAATTCCTAGCATTTAGATTTTTTGAAAAACTTAATGAAATTAATAATGCAGAAATTCAATCTATTGAGAACTATAGCCCTTATGAAATCATTAATTTCCACAGACCCAGGGCCGTGCTGCGTTTCAGCCCAACAACAAACTAATTTACTTCAAAATAAAAATAATTATTTCTTTTTATTTTTATTTATTTTTTTTTTTGACACTTTTTATTTTGTTTCAATTTCTTGCTCATTGCGCTTCATTGGGGTACTGAGTTGAATATATTTTTTTTGATTGTAAATATTTGTGTATTCTTTCTTTGTTTGTTTATAATTTAAGAAATAATAAATAATTAAAATAAAAAAATAAATAAATAAAATAAGTACTATACAGTTCTATGTGTTTATTGTATCTTGTATTTTCAATTTACTATTTCTCTCTTGTAACTTTTGTGTTTATTTTGTTTGCAATTCTATTAATTCATCATGCAGGAACAATTTATTTTATTGGGAACACTTATCTTAATATGAATCTACTGTCTATCTATGTTTTTGAAATAGCTTCTTAGGAATAGAAGGGATATGGCCCTCTGGGCTAGAAACCTAACAATAACTAGAACTAGACCTTATTATGAATGTTGGCTGTACGATAAATTTTAATATTAGATTTTTTACCATATTATTATTTACGCTGTCTTTGCCTGGCGCTTTTTTAGTTTTTTTAATTGAGTCTATTACTTGGTTTGGAAGCACTGTTTCTGTGTTTGCGTCTCTATTATTAACGTTAACATTTTTCACAATTTCCTCAACACCTGTGTTAACTAAATAATTTCCTGACATTTATATACTGAAAGGGTAATGTAAAATTCAAGGAATCAAAAATATACAAAAACAAATAAAGTTTACCTTATTTTATTTACTACCAGTAAGATTTATCATTATTGTCTTTTAAGTAATTTTTAAAGTAAGATTTATTTTGGTCAGAGTCCTGAAGTGGAGATTATTTAATTGCACTATCTTATTGTTAAAGATTGGATGCAATGAATTAAGAGTTAGAATCACTAATTGAGATTACGGCTGTTATTGTATTAATGTTCTTAAGCTTATAAGTTCTGAAATTGGTTATGAATTGAAATTAGTTTAACAAGAATGTAATCCTAGAATTTAGTTCGTGTTGGCTTCCTGGATATTTCGAGTCATGAGGACTGGTTTTCTTAGGAAATGAAATGAGTAGGGTCAGAGAATCGAAAATCATTTAATAAAAGAAATTCGAACTAATTTTTTTATCTATTTTTTATTCAGTTTTTAAGAAATAAGCTGTTTTATTCTACAGAGACAGCATTTAATTCTTAAAATAAAGATAGATTTTTATTAACTTATATATAAATCATTTTTATTTATTAACTATTTTATAGTAAATAAATAAAAATGATGAAATGAAGAACTATAATAATTTGTCATAGTTTTATGTATATACACTACTGAACATTAAAATTGCTACACCAAGAAGGCGACATGTTACAGACGTGAAAGTTATACGAAAGGAAGAAGGTGCTGTGATATGCAAATGATTAGCTTTTCAGCGCATCCATACAAAGCAGGCGCCAGTAGCGACACCTACATTGTGTTTAAATGAGGAAATTGTTCATCCGGTTCCTCATACACAAATTGCATTTGAACGTTGTTGCCTGGTGATAAGTCGTTGTGATGGCTCGTGTAAGAAGGAGAAATGCGTACCAGCACGTTTCTGACTTTGATAAAGGTCGAATTGTAGCGTACCGGGATTGCGGTTTATCTTATCGCGGTATTGCTGCTCGTGTTGGTCGAGATCCAATGACTGTTAGCAGAATATGGGATCGATGGGTTCAGGACGGTAATACGGAATGCCATGCGGGATCTCAACGGCCACCTATCACTAGGAGCCGAGAAGACAGGCATATTATCCGCATGGCCGTAATGGATCGCGCATCCACGTCACGAGCCGTGAGTCAAGAAACGGGGTCGTTTGGAACACAACTGCATGAACAGTTCGATGACGTTTGCAGCAGCATGGACTCTCAGCTCGGAGACCATGGCTGCGGCTTCCCTTGACGCTGCGTCATAGACAAGAGCGCCTTCAATGGTGTGATCAACGACGAACCTGGGCGCACGAATGGCGAGACATCATCTTTTCAGATGAATCCAGGTTCTGTGTACAGCATCATGATGATCGCATCCGTGTTTGGCGGCATCGTGGTGAACGCACACTGGCAGCGTGCATTCGTCATCGTCATACTGGCCCATCACTTGGTGTGATGGTATGGGGTTTCATTTGATATACGCTCGGTCACCTCTTGTTCGCATTGACGGTGCTTTGAACAGTGCACGTTACATTTCTGGTGTGTTACGACCCGTGGCTCTACCCTTTATTCAAGCCCTTCGAAACCCTACATTTCAGCAATATAATGCCCAACTGCATGTTGCCGGTATTGTACGGACCTTCCTTGATACGGAACATGTTCGGCTGTTGCCCTGGCCAGCACGTTCTCCAGATCTTTCAGCAATAGAAAACGTCTAGTCAATGGTTGCCGAGCGACTGGCTCGTCAGTAAACGCCAGTCACTACGGTTGATGAACTGTGGCATTGTGTTGAAGCCGCATGGGCATTTGTACCTATACATGCAATCCAATCTCTGTTTGACTCAATGCCCAGGCGTATAACTGCTGTTATTACTGCCAGAAGTGGTTGTTCTGGGTACTGATTTCTCAGGATCTATCCAGCCATATTTTTTGAAAATTTAATCACTTGTATTTCTAGTATGATATATTTGTTTAATAAATATCATATTGTTATCTGCATTTCTTCCTGGTGTAGCAATTTTAATGGCCAGTAGTGTATAAGGTGATTCTAAATTGTTTTTACAAATTAAAAGGGAGGAATGTACTCATTTAAACAAGGAATAATTACATAGGGATATAATGTGGCTTTCCACTCTAAGAGGCAGAAAATAGGAAAGTAGAAAAGCATCAAGAATCTATCATGAATTTACCGTATGCAAATTTCTACAGAGTAGAAAAAAAACACATGCAATCAACACATTTGGTCAGAGAACAACCTCCACTGAACACACCCTCGTAGATACCATCAGAAATTTTCAATGAATATCTGAGTAGGTATCCTTGGTGATTACCTGTTAGTCTCTTATGACATGCCAGACCGTTTGACCGAGACGGTATGATGGAGCTCCTGAACCGAAGTTCAATCTCCTGTGGGATAAGTGTTCCTGAAAACTAAACAAATGATTTATAAATCTGAAATAGCAAGAATTTATTAGTCATGGTTTATTTTATACCTGAGAGGATAGGAAGAAAAGAGAAGGAAGAAAAAAAAGAAAGCAAAAAACATTAAACTAATAAAAAATAAGATTTAATTAATTTTTTTTAAAAAAAAAGGAATATACGGCATGATGTTCGTGTTGTTGTCTGACTCGCTTCGCTTTTGTTTGTGTTATGTAGTCCTAAGTGTTGGTCTTTAACCGAAGTACTGTTCGGGGTCTGTTCTTATTTGCCGCGTTGAAAATATTGTATATCGGGATCTTTGCTATTTTATCGTTTTCAATGTCTGGAAGATTCCTATAGAACTTGAGGCTGATCTGATAAAAGTAACTAGAAATATTATTGATGCAAAGTTCACGCATGATAGCTTCATTTCTGAAGTACCATGGTGACTTGGAAATTGACCTGAGCGTAGACCGTTTGACCGGCGCAACATATCGTATCTTCTTGGAACAAATTCCTCCCAATTTATTCCTGTTCCACTCCCCATTCAGAGACATGTGGTTTATGTTCGATGCATCCACACCGCATTTGTACATCGCGGTCCGTAACATATCCCGCAAGATTAATTGGACGTAGCGGATCTGTGCCTTGGCCTCCTCGCTCACCGGACCTCAATCTACTGGACTTTTTCTTCTGGAGATACATAAGATTTTTAGTGTACGAGACGCCTGTCGACTCAGCTGACGATATCGTGGCTAGAATCTTTGTTGCCACGAACAAAATTAACACGACACCAGGAATCTTGAAGAAGTTGCGCCAATTCTTCCTTCACCGGTATCAACTGTGCAACGACACACGTGGTCGGCATTTTGAGCATTTGCTGTGAGGTTCATACTAAACAATAAATATGATTGTGAAACTTTGGTATTATTTATTCGGTTACCCTACACTGGTGCAAGTTCTGGTGGGAATTCCTTTTTATTGCCTTTCAGAGTGGAATTCGGCCCTACGTAATTATTGCTTGTCTGGATGGGTACTATCACCCCTCTTAATTTGTAAAAACAATTTAGAATCACCCTGTATTTTGAATTTCAACAATTTCATCATTTATTCTTTTTAGTTTAATTTACTATTTTGATAGTAAAATTATCTGGAAGTAAAAATCTCATAAATAATATGGAGAGCTGCACATTACTATAGTATCATTACTTATTAAATAAGAAATTTAATTTTTTTACTATTAAGTTAATTTTTCTATTACGAAAATGTTAATTTTTCTCATGATTCTTACGAGACTCAAAATCATGCCCGCGAATTAATTAGATTATAAAAATAATTTTTGAAAAAAATTTGAAGAAAAATAATTAAAACATTTAATGTTTATAATTAATAAAAATAAGACATCAGAATAAGCGGTTCCTAAGAAGAAATTTGAAAAGAAATGAAGTGAAAAAATAATAATATAAGTATTTTAATTAATTTTAAACTTTTTATGAGTATAATAATAAATATATACCTTTAAAAATTCAAGATGATTGCTTTTAAATTTGGAATGGATTTAAACTAATTACACAAAATTGCGATATTATTGGCAAGATTTTTTTAAGTAAACCTACAAACATTAAAACCATCATCATATTATTTCCAATGCTTTTAAAATGCTTATTTTTCTGAAATTGTTATTTAAAGAAACATTTTTATAAAATGCATAATAATCAGGTTTACCCTAATTTTTAGAGACTAAACTCTAAAAGAAATTCTGTAGAATTGTAAGAATTTTCTTAAGTACTTATGAGAAATACATTATATCCAAGTAAAAAAATATCAATCAGCAATATATGATTCAATGAATACAACTAAATTTAGGGATTACTACAAGTATATATTATAGTACTTTAATTTTATTCTTGAATCATTTGGAAAAACAATTCCTCTCTATATGTAGGTGGAATGGAAATAGGTTTTTTGTGAAGTGTTAAATATCACCCTCACACAATTCTAAACATTTAGATATGCATTTTTTTTATATTTCTACAAACCTAAAAATTGGCAAAAACTAAATGAAAATTCTATGAATAACCATTTCGTTTCCTTTCATAATTCCTTCATAAAATATGCAGTAATTATGAAAGGAATTTAATTGTAGAGTTCTTTTTCTTCCAATAGTGAAAAGCCAAAATTGTTATTAAAATGTACGTTTTGAATCTTTGAGGAATATCCTTTATTACCCTCAAGATTTTCATAAGATAATTTTAGGAATATAATCTAACAAATTCAAGGAAGTAATTTCAACGAAAAATTGTTTCTTTTACAAATATTTTTCATTTTTCATTATTTTCTAGAAACAAGTCGTATGAGTTTCTTTCAATTACGATATCCTCAGTTATAACAATAAGCATTTTGTTCTTGTTCTAGTTGGCAATATGAAAAGAAAACTGTTTTTAGAAAAGTAATTGTTTCACTACAATTGCTGTTACACAATTAATCCGGTATTCTTTTGTAAGAGTTTGCGTTTATAAATGAATCTTGAGTCACGTGACATTTCTGCATATTTAATACTTTTCTGTGAAAACAGGTGATTTATATATGAAATAATTTTGAAACTCAATTTATTGGAGGAAATATTTTTGTTTTTGGTAATCTTCAATTTCAATTGTCAAATAAGGATTGTATTTTTCATGGTATTTTTTATAAATTGTTCACTTTGTCAAGTAGAACAATAAATTCTTTTAATTGTTCCATCATTGCTGGATTTGTTAAGAGGAATAATCTTGATTGGACTGAAATTAAATAGATATCATTTAAATTTTATCTTTTTCTCAATACACGGAATATTTTAACTCATTATTCTGCTCTAAATTCAATTTTATAAACTTCAATAAGTTTTCTTAATTTCGGATAAGAATCAATCTACAAATTTTAAATCTGTATTGCCATTTTTCATGTACTAAATTATTATACAATATTTATTATTCAATCTTTTATAAGCTTTTTTTTTTTTAGATTTTTTCTAATTCTAAATATTTTGCAAGAACAAAGTGATCATGAAAACAATTTCTAAAAAAATTATGAAAAAGATTAATAACTATGCTGTAGATTTTTGTGTCTAGTTGAATAGTTAACTTTACTTATGATATATTACGTAAATAAGCATATAGCAGAAAAAAAATTTTTTTTGACCCATCTCGTTTATTAATAGAAGAAGAATGGTGATAGGGTGCATTGTTAATACCTTAGGTGAAAAGATTTACGTCCTGCATATTTTGAAACGAGATTTGTGAAATAAAGCAATTGGAACTTAGAAGCCGAACATCCCTTAGTTTCTTGTAAAAAAATTCCTACAAACATTTGACTTGATTGCCAAGAGATTCTTGAGATACTTTTGATAATCAATGGGGAAAACTAGCATTTTATCTGTTGACTAATTTTTTTCCTTTATTCTTAAAATCAAATAAGTTAATAGCCAAGTTCCTAGAACGTAGTTTATCAGTTCCAAGTTATATTTACATCACTAATGTGAAGATTATAGAACTATAAAATTCTCCTACTAAAACAAAGATTATGGCAATAAAAAAATTCTCCTAAAAAAACAATTCATAAAATCAAATAAGTTAATAACCAAGTTCCTAGTATGTAGTTTAGCAGTTCCAAATTATATTTTCATCACTAATGCGAATATTATAGTAATATAAAATTTTTTTTCAAATGTCGATTCTAGATAATTTTTATGTTCTAAAATTGATTGCAGATAAAAAAAATAAAAAAAAAGAAAAGAAAACCTACTTTTTTTTAAAAAAAAAAGATTCTGAGATGAGTATCCAAATTTCGCATTGACAACAATAAATCATTTATTAAATTACCAAGGCATTAAATATAAATTCCTTTCTGTTATTTTAATGTTTTCTATAGCATCTGAAAAATATATAAATAATTTTAGTATAATAATAATTTTATCAGTTAAGAGTTTTTTTTTTTTTTTTTTTTTTTTTGTCGAGTGCCAGTTAGATGGTGCGCTGCTCCACTCTTTCACAACTGAACCGCAATTGGGTGTGGAGTCCGACTTCCTCAGTACACACATGCCATAGGAACCCGTTTATAGGGTAGGCAACCATTCACACAAGGAAAGGACAAACACAGGAGAGAGAGAAAGTACATCCCTGCCCTGACTGGGATTCGAACCCAGACCTCCCTATCCGCAGTCAGGAATGCTGACCACTAGACAGAGTAGGCAACATCAGTTAAGGTAAAGTAATTAACTGAGTATTGAAAAATAATAATCTGAAACTTAAATAGGCCTTGTTTAGTATGTGAGCAAGTATTGCTAGTTGACGTTATAAAAGTTTCCACGAAAGATTTCATCAAATCTTTCTCACACAAAATATTTTTTTGGTAACAAGTGATAATAACTGTAACTCGAAATGATCTTATTACTACATTTATTAATATGTAGTTAAAGTATATTTCATAGTTAGAAAATTCATATTTTGATTCATTAATGACACATAGAGAGAGATATGTTTAAAAAAAAAAAAAAAAAAAAAATATATATATATATATATATATATATATGTATATATAACCAATTTGAAGGTCGCGGTGGCCTGGTTAGGGCGTCGATCTCGTTAGCTGAAGGTAGTTTGTTCGAACCCAGGCTTATTCGAAGATCCGTCGTGTTTACTAATGGCGATTGGGGCACGTATCGTGGTCATAATTTCCTCCCTGTTTTCATTCCAAATCAATTTCTCTGGGGGTGTACGGAACTAGACCTTGAGAATTCTCTGTTTTCTAACTCTAAATTGGAAGACCCAGATGGCGCTGCAATCTATGAGCCAAAGTATTACTTCCAAGCTCGTAGGGGAGGGGTGCTCTTTTCAGAAACGGAAGACGCTTTTTTTGACTTCATTCGTCCAGTCCTAGACGGACGAATATATTAATATTTGAAACCAAACTGTTTTATTTTATAATATAACTCTAATGGAAAATTCAAAAGATATGAATTAAAGATAAACAAAATTAAAATCTTAGCTTTCGTTTATCGATTCTTCCTAGGACTATCTTTCTAGACACGAGGTATCGATTTCAGAGTATATATATTTAATAAAAAATATGAGTATTTTGCATTTTTAAATCAAACTAATATTTCTCCACTTATTATAGAAAAACTAGTATAATTATAGAATTTTATCGAAGTCTTTTGAAGAGACTAAATTTTTATTTTTAATGAACTTAAATGAAAATTTACATAGTGCTTCTAGATAAAATAAAACAATGTTCAAAAAACAAATGTTCAAAAACATTGTTCTTAAAATACTAAACGCCAATACATAATGAATTACATGTTTGATAGAATTAATTACAGACTCACTATACAAAGGAGAAGAATAAAGAACAGTGAATTAAAAGCCATAAAACAATAAAGAACATTGAATTAAAAAAATATCTTTGAGATCTGATTGGGGAATTAATAACGTAACTTTGAGAGTTTTCCCCTAAAAAATTTGGCAATATTACAAAAAAAAAAAAAAAAAAAAAAAAAAAAAAAAAAAAAAGAATTGTTTCGAAACCTTCCAAGAACGTCGATAGGAACAGGTTAAAATCATTGCAATTGAACTAAATTGAAATTCATGTATAAAATTATACATTCTTAACTAAAGATATGCATGTCTTTATATGACACAATAATTGCATAAAAATAAGTTTACAATTAAATAATCGTTATAAATTTACTGTTTTATATTACAATTATCTTTAATAAATTATACTTTAATAAAAATTTAAACTAGATTTCTATCTTTCAGTTTGGTGTGTGATATAAAAACACTTTCATTTTTTAAAATATTTTGTTGAAATACTAGTAAGGATTCAGTTAATTTAATATAAAGCATTAGATCAGTTCTGAAATATACTAATCTATTGGAATCTAAGGCTATATGTAGAAATTAGTCGCTTCCGTTGAATTAATAAACATTCTGTTCATGATTTGCATCAAGATGGTAACGTTGCAATCAATTGATGACAATTAATTGCAAGTGATCATAATCGATTTTAAATTTCGAATAATCGCTATTGTAATTATAATAATGGATGTTTTTTTTTAATTATATCACAATCTCAATCAACTACGAATATATTTATTTATTTACTTTTTTTATATAATCATAATTCTCAATTTAAACAAATAAAATTTAAGAAGTTATAAATACAAATTTATTTATCGTAACTAAAGAGTTTATTTTGTATCTCAAAATAGTTTAAATGAAGACAGATAATTACTTTGAGATCCATTACTTTATATATGATGAATTAATTACATGGCACGTGTTTCATTAAAACAAAATCTAAACCTAAAATCAATATGCTAAAATTGTAATAGTATTCTTTAAATTTACAATTTATGAACACAATCTTTATGTAATTATGTAAAATTTTCAATGAAAATATTAAGAAAAATAAAATGCAGAACTATTATAATTTATAATCCAATTTTTTTTTTATCTAAAACAATTGATTTTAATTAATAATGATGTACCAATAATAAAGCATTTCTCAAAATATTACAGAAAACAATTATTTACTTTTAATTGAATCAACTTAACTAATTAAATAACTTTAATGATTGAATGATTTTTAGTATTCCCCAAAGATTTACCATTGAATTTTCAAAAGTTAACATTTTCTTTATCAAATTAAACAAATGAAGAATAAAAATTAAACAAATTTAGTAATAATACATACATAGTTTATATAGCCCAGTTCGTAATTATCAATCGCAATTTAATTTTTTATAGACTGTTGATTATTGAAAATGAAAATGTAAGGAGTTATCCAATGAAAATGAGCTTTGCTACAATAACGTACTATTACTAATATAGGGCATGTAAATGATTAGAATTTCAACTCAGCCTCACATCATTGCTACTAAAGTACTTTGCCTAAACTGTATACGATGAGAAGAAATATGTTTTTAAATATGTATTTATCACTGCGAGAGAATTTTTTTGCAAGAATAGTATCAGTTTCCAAGAACAACAAAACAAAAAGTGCTTAAGTTCGTTTCTGCGAATGATCAAATAAGATAGTGTCATAATGGAATGGAATCGCAGCATAAAAGCTTATCACTTTTAATTATAGTTGATTCTAAAGTATGGATTTTTGTATTTGAATCAAGCGATTTAAACGGCAGACACCTATAAATGACATAATAATAATATCATTTCCTTTTGATGCACATTTAAATCTTGTATTTTAAATGAATTATGCCTATATTTACATCATAGTGAGGCTATAGTGGCCTTGTTGGTTAGGGTTCTTGTTGGTCGTTCTGGCTGTTGGAAAGTAGTGAGTAGAATTCGCAACTGAATCAAAGACTCATTGTGTTCACGAAAGGTGGCTAAAGTACGTTAAAAATTTCGTGATCGAGCTGTGCTCTAAGTCATATGATACCTTTGGCAGGTCAAATATGCAAGGGTCTTCTGCTTGGTCTCCTCTTCTAAATTTCGAAGACTTCCACCCGGTTGCTTCCATCTAACTAGTAGAGGGCTAGGTACCTGGAAGCATGTAGGTGCAACAAAATCCTATTACAGTTTAATACCAAATTAACTACTAAACTATTATTTTAGGATTCATCTTAGTACTGCACATGAAATGTTGGTTTTCGTCCTTGAATTTTCATCTGCACCTCCCAGTATGCGCTAACAGTGCACTGACCATCTAACTATACAGTATCATCATTTTTTTAATCTGTTTTATTTCCTTATTAGTATGCCTTGACTGTAGTGATATTTCAACAAATCAGTGCTCTCCTTCATGTTGTGCGCGTACAATATTTCCAATATATCTTTTTAGTCTTCCAAATTGCAAATACTTCTTTGTCCTGAATGTCTTTTATATTTGTCTTCCATTGAATATGCTGGAAAACTGCAAATCTTTCCACCTTTATAAAAAAAATTAAAACTACTTTATTCTATAACAGGTAAAAATGGTATGTGAATAAATTATGCTTTGTTTTGTGGTAGAAAATTTCTATAAGCCTTTTTAAACCTAATGCATTTCTGACTTACTTCCCAAGTTATATTAATCTATAACCTTTTATTAACTTAATTTTTCACATGGAAATTGAGATAATTTTTTTCCAGAAAAATTTCAATTTGCTTAGAAGCTTTTCTAATAATAGTCAAATCCAATTACATCAAAATGTTGTAACCCAAGCAGTTTTTCTTTGCTTTTCATTGGAATTTTAGCTGAAAATAACATTAAGTTTGCATTCCTCCGAACTCTGGTCTAAGTTATTCAAAATTGTTTGAATGAAATTCGATTTTTTTTTTTTTGAGCTGAGTTAAGTAAATACGCTAAATAGAATTGTTAACAGTTAGAATACTAACAAAAAACGTATAAAAACATTGTTGTTGTTCTCTTGTCCAGTAAAGTAGTGCAATTGGTTCAAATTGATCCAAAAGTGTCTCTGGCCATATCAATAACTTCCGTGGTATAGAGGAGTTGATGCTTGGGATCGAGATGGATCCTGAAGAGCTTCGCCAATATGGCAGGACAATCAAAGATAGGGTCGCGAGAGAGTTCTGTGTCTGTGCAGTGAGGACAACTCCTGTAGCTTCGATGGCCATTGGGAGATGTTTTTATAAAAAAAAACAAATAAAAATATTAAAAGATAAATGAAACAGCACAACATTTCCTAAAAAGTTTTTAGAAGCGATAGTTAGAATATTCTTAAATCATTGAATTCTAATTAGAAGAATTTCTTGACAGCAATTATTAGATGCACATATAAAAACAACATCTGATTCAATGAGCAAACAAGAAAAGATTACAATTTAGAATACAAAAAGAATCATGGTTTGGCAATGGTATTAAATTAAGGATCTCCTGCTTCTAGTCTGAAGAATGGAATTACTGGAAATGCTTTTCTAGAAATTTTTTTACCAAACTATCAGATACTAAATTCCTACAAGAAAAAGAAGAGATTTAAATTTTTTTTTATTTTTCATTTGCTATAAACTCTTATGGCATAACCAAATTTATATTAAAGTTTTTTTTTCTGATGGTGGGCGCCCTTCAGTTAGTAAGTACATTAGCCCATTTGTCGCAACAAGGTCAGAAACTGCTACTCATTTTATCGTTACCCGGTGGGCACCTGTGAACCAAGTCAGGGAGGTACGAGTAGCATCGCCCACACCACCACAAACCCGTTTATAGGGCGGGCCACATTCATCCATCATCTGAGGAAAGGACAAGAAACACAGAGAGAGAAAGAGAAAGTACGCCCATGCCCAAGCCAGGATTCGAATCCAGGTCCACCCCATCCGTAGTCAGTTACGCTAACCGCTAGACAGGTTGGGCTGCACATAAAAGTTATCACTAAAATTTTGCTTTCTCTCTCTTTATATATATATATATATATATATATATATATATATATATATATATATATATATATATATAAGCTCTCAAACCATATAAAATAATTTCAAAATATTCATATATGATATAATTTATATACTGTGAAACAAGTTAGTTTTAACACACTAAGTGCAAATTTAGCTACTAAGTGCCATGTTGATCCTCGTGATGTTACAACTGACTGTATTAATGTTTGAACTGAACAGGAAAAAGAAAATTCTTCACATGAAATTAATCATTTCATTAATTTTTATGGGTGTGGAGAGAGAACGTTATTTTTTTTTTTTTTTGTATCATTAATGAAGTGGCAGTAAAATATTTATCCGTGATAAAAAAAACTCACAACTGAGTATGAGGTGAATTTTGAATTTAAAAGTCAACTTTGGGCAAGTCATACTTGAATATTGCAATCAAATTTCACTCACGAATCATAGTAAAAATTTAATAATTCTGATAGTTATGCTGAATTTTATAAAACGGAAAGCACAGTTGAACTAGTTAATAATTTCATATTAAAAAAAATGCTATATTTTGAAAATTTTTAACTCAATTGAGTTCATTATATAATGTAAAAATGAGTCCATGTGTTGTTGATTCTTTAGTTTTCTAGACCAATTTTAATGCTTTGTTCAGTAATTATTGTGACGTAAAATTAGTTAAAATAATTCTACAATACGCACTGTAAAATTGGTTAAGAGTGAACAGTAATTCATCTTGTTTTACTCTATTTAGTTTCTTAATAAAAATAAATTATGCTTGAGCAATTACTAAATAGTTAAAAAAACAGATTACGTTTCTATAAAGATGTTCTTTGTTATCTAACTTACGTAAGTTTAACTGAACTGCCAAAATTTTTTTTATTCTTATGCGAATAAATTTAAAATTCTTTCGGAAGAATAACTATAAAAATTACACAATATTAAATTTATTTTTAATAAATCCCCCTATTTAAAGATTAAATTTTCGAATAGTTTTCCTCATATTGAGCAACACAGCTTACGTTTTCTGTGAAAAAAATATAAAAACATTTATCAGTTATTATTTAATGACACCTCTTTGAATCTAAACAATGGAGCTGAATGGCAGTTAAAAATAAACAATTTGTTGCATCTAACAGATGTTAGCATAGTTTAAATTTCACGGAATTCCGAAATATAATCGGCTTACGAAAAGGAAATTTGCTTAGTGATCTGCTTGAAACCTGGAATTTCACTGTCCATTCTAAGAGTGTCATGTCTTCCCAAGTACTGATTCCAATTCTAATTTTATGCCAGATTCTGTTGATGCCTGTAAGTACAGTTATGTGGTTTATATAATATTCATATGAATTTAAAAAAGGAATTGTTATTAATTATCTGTATAATTATGTACATAATATTAAGAAATTATGATGTTAAGATTATAATTAATATATAATATAGAAAATGAATATATATAGTAAGTATATAATGAGTATAGATAAAAAAATAAATGACTCGTCGTATTTAATAATTTTCTAATTAAAAAAGTTCAAATTTAAAATAAAGAATAAAAAATTAGATAATTTTTTTTTAGGTTTCGTTAGAAATATGCTTGTTATTCAGTTTGGTTTTTTTTATTTTATTTTTTACAGAAATTTATAAAGTAATAAAAAGTTAGCGGGGTGTTTTATTAGCATTTGAAAAAAAGCTATTTTTAGCTTTCTATGTAATGTTAAATTTTTTCAAACACTTAAATTATTTTATTGTAAAAAATGTATATTAAGAGTCATCATAACTAAGTTACTGTTTTTCGGATGTGGAAAATAATAGATTTGATAGGAACTATTGCTGGAAAACGGAAGACGAGTTGAGTTGATATTTTTTTAGAAACATCTGTATGAAATTTTTGTGTATTTCTTGCCTCACTACATACATAAAAAAGTTTTCGTGGTAAGCAATCATATGCAATACATAAAAAATCCTCAACATATCTGTTAGGTTGTTCATTATGTAGTACAAATAAATAGATACTTGTAAATATTAACGAAAAATTTTGTTTTATTAGATTTTTAAATGTAGTAAAATATACTTCACTAAATTTTTTTAAACACTTCTTCTTTCTTATGTTCCTCTCTTTAAGGATATTATTTTTCATTTTTCCATTTTAATGTTATCTATTTTCTCGTTCATTTTTTTCACAATTAAGTTTTTAGAATTTAAAACACTTTCATTATATTTTTTGCATGTAAAGAGAAAAATATGAAGCCATTGTTACTTTTACTATTTTTAAAAGAAAACTCATTCAATATTTCCTTATAACTAATATAAGTTATTAGATAAAAATTTGTCTATATTATTAAACATCTAAATCATACTCTTGTTGTGGAATATTATGATATCCATTTTGAATGCTAATTCAAATTACTTACTATATACTTTCCTAGGAAGTTAGTTTTTATAATGATAAGTGTGTGTGTGTAAAATTCATTACATCTTAAAATAATTAAAAATTTATTGTGATATCCTTAAAAATGTAACTTCTTTCTTGAAAGTAGTGTTTCGTCGAACGCATTAATGTAGAAAAACTTATAATTTCCTTTTCATTTTGTGTCACTCTGAATTTCTAATTGTAGCATTTAAATTTTTCGGCATTCACTAAGCCTTTCCCTGACCACATTTTTAGAGCTAGCGTTGGGAATGAGCATACATTAAATTAACGAGATAGAATATGCACCCAAAAGATGATAGATATTCAGAACATATTTAGATAATCCTTAATGAGATTTTTAGATATATGTTTGTTAAACAAGCTATAAAGAATGCATTTTCCCTTCTTACAAATTAATAGTAATTTTTTGCAGAGATTTCCATCAAATGTTAACTTTATTTTAATGTTGCCAGAAAATGTTATTTATCACCAACTTTTGAAAATCGCGCCAATAGCAACCGTACAGTAAATCTGAACCTATGTATATATATTTGTAAAATTTAGTTTGTGGAGTGTGGCAAGCTATTTGTGAAATGTATTTCTTTCTGGAAAGTCGGCGTACCATATGATAACGCATTTTATGTAAATAGTTGGTTTTATTTGTTTAATAAATGTTAAATTTACAAATTGTAGTTTACTAAATGCACAAGGACATTCTACACTAAACCTAAACCTCTGCTTCAAAGGGTAATTGTTATTATTTTTATAATTGAAATGAGTTAATTACTGTCGAAAAGGCCGGTGAAACAAACCTGTGAAAAGGTATTCATGAACTAAAGTTACTATCTTGTATTTTTACATTACTATTTTGTATTACTATGTTGTATTTTTGACATCTCAAACAATGACTTTTCCCATTGTTATCAACTGTTATGTCATTTTTTTCAGCTGTTTTATTTAACAAAGGCTTATTATAGTGGATCATTTACTCAAAAAAAAAAAAAAAAAAAAAAAAAACTTCCTTAGTTATCATATTTTTGTGTTAGTAGACTTTCGAATTCAGCCATTTATTGTAACATAAAATATTTAAGTCATATGAGAAATTATAGATTATTTATATTCTTCCATGGATTTCTTAATTATGTATAGCCGTGATTGCATTTATGTTTAAGTAGAATAAATATTTTGTACCGAGTCCTATTTTTCCAATGATCATGTTTGAATTTGTTTTAAATATGAATTACTTAGTAATTCTTATGATGGTTTATTTATTTCTAGGGTGATGTATCTTCTAAGCAACCACCTTCGCAAAGATGCAGTGAGTAAATTTGCTTTTATCAAATTTTTAAATCATAATTCTTAAGAATTATATTGTGTTGTTGTTGTTACTTATATGACATTTGGTTGAGTCAAACCTTCACGTCTGAGACTGAGCGAACGAAATCAGAAAGAATGCCTTCCGTTTTTGAACAGAGTACCCTCTCAAGAGGGTTGAAGTACGACTTGGCTCATAGATGGCAGCACCATTTGAGTCTTCGAATTTAGAGATTGGAAGCCAAGGAAGACACAAGTCCTGGCTCCTACCACTCCCCAAGAGGTATTAATTTGGGATGAGAACATGGAGGGCATTGCATCCACGACATATTTTACATGCCCCAGTCGTTATCAGTGAACACGACTATCTTTAGTCGGCGAGGAATCGAAACTATATGATCTCTACTTCTCTAAAATTCTGATGTCTGTGTGTCAACAGATGTCTTGACGGCATCAACAAGTTCCTTTATGACCTCCTCTAGGTTGAACTCCTAACTTCCCAGTTTTCTCAAATCTCTTAATTATGTCCCAGATACCTTTAGTAGACATAGGTTCATGTTGTGAGTTCTTTTTATGACGAAATTCACAGCAGCAGAAACTTTCCTTCCTTTCCTTTTGGCAAAACAGTTTTACCACTTACGACATTCAACTAAAAAGTACAGCCAAAAATATCGACTTAAACATGATAATATCTGCAAGCGTTTTATACCTTAACCTATTTTGTATTAATCCCCCTCTCTCTCTCTTTTTCTCTCATTGCGTATCTCGACACTTTTCTTTTACAACTGACAGCTTTTCCAGTTTTTGTATTCTATTACTCATAATTCTTGTTATGGTATTTTAATATACTTTTTATTCCGTTATGGTTGTTTTTTTAAAATTTTTTTTTAAAACTTCAATAGCGCATCTCTTGTATGACTTATGTACCAAATTCCTGTGCACACGTTTGCGCTATAGGATACTGTTTATATAACTTTCATGTGTATGCGAGTAAAACTTTCGAAAATAAAGTCTTATAAAAAAGATCAAATCATTTACCGTAACCCTGTTTAAATAGCTTATATCTATAAATAACTGATTTTAGAGGAAGAACAAAATATATTCTTTTTGATATAAACTTTTTTTATAATTCAAAACAGGAGTCAAACATTTTTATCACTTTGACACACTTATAGGCAATTTCACTACTTCTAATCTGGTAAATGTTGTTTGTAATATTAGGAAAAGTGTCTCTTATAAATAGTTATAATTAGCTTCATTTTAATACTATTAAAATACACCTTTCTCTAATCAAATCAATTACAAATCCATATAATAACACAAAAAGCAATTAAAATTTAAAATCTCAGCTTTCTACACTTTGAAAGTAAATGGTCAGCATGTATTTTTATAAGAAATAATAGAGATAAGCACAGCATTTATATTAATACACTTTAGAAATATTGATTCGTATTTTAACCACATGATAGTATTTTTCAAAACAAAGTGAAATATTTACGAAAAGATATACTCATCAATAACGATATACTCTCATTTAAAATTATTATCAGAAAAATGAATGCAGCAGGAATAAAAGAAAATTTGTTTACATTTATAACAGCTTCTTCCCTTGTATACTCTAATTTAAATAAATTTCCATAGATATATATCCATCGTTTTAAATTCTGCAACCTCAACAATCGTAGTTTCCACCCTTTTAATTCTATTCAAATAAACTTGTTTACTTGGAAAACACATTTTTTTTGTACTTCTATAAAAATTAACCTGAACCTTAAGCGTTTATAATGTTTAAAAATTTGAATGTCGTGTTGTGAACTAATTGTTGCGTGTGTTAAGTATTTAAAACGATTGTTTTTTTATATTTCAGCTTGTGGAATAACTAAATTTAAGGCCAAAATGGGAGAATTAATTATAGATGGATTACCAGTCCGTAATATGGCTAAATACCCATGGATAGTATGTATACATATAGGTTCATTTACATTTCTTCTATTAAGTATGCAACTAATATATATATATATATATATATATGTGTGTGTGTGTGTGTGTGTAGATAGTTTATCTATAAATATACAGGGGAAAATTGTTGAATTGAAAAAAAAATATGAGGATGACTAAATAAAAGTTATTACAGATATTTGAATTTACGTTATGTTCAATATCTGCCATCAATGCGTATGATGCGATGCAGATGAATTGCAAAATTGTTCATCGTTAGTTCAAATATTGTAACATCGATGCTGTCTATGAACTTTTGAATAGCAGTTTTTAGCTCAGCAGAAGTTTGTGGTTATTTTTGTAAACCTTGTTTTTTATTATAGTCATAAAAATAATGTTCAGTTCCAAAAATATGGTAGCTTTGTCGAGTTTCATTCCATTGGCTACCTCTGGATTGCAAAGCCAGAATACGGTCCCCAGATATCAAGTTATATAGTTCAATAGTTACCATTCCGTAAGTTACTCATGTTTACCTCCGAAAAGTATATTCCACCCATTATTCCGAGACTGTATATTGCACATCGCATAGTCACCTGTTGAATGTGGAAATAATTCTCGACAAATGTTAAAACTCAGTACTCCAAATGAGCCAGTTTTGGTTATTGACCAACCAATCAATTACGAAAGTTGAACCAAACCATATTTATGTCAAGTTCCAGTTTGTGAATTCTACCAGCATTAGTATTGGGGAAATATAACCGCTGTTTCATAGCCATTGAATTTAACGGCTGATATAAGTTTGAATTTTGTATTGGGAGAGATGTAGATCTTCAGCAAAGATTTGTCATAGGATCTCCAGATTGGTTTCCACTTGTTGTATCGCAAATCTTTAGGCTGGTTTGAATCACACTGCGTGTTTTCTCGAAGTTTTTCCGAGATTACACACTTGTTTGACGATCGACATTGTCAATATTCTATCACAAACACTACCAGTTCTCTCAAAATTGTGAATCAAATTATTGAGTGTAATACATTTGGGCCGGATTTCTTCAGTTTGTACTTGGTGTTAACTTCCTTTGAGCAACTATTGGGCTGCTATTGTTTGTGTAATAGGCCTTCACAAGCGACATACGCTTAATAACTCTGTACCGTGACATTTTCACTTGCAAATCACCGAAAAGCTGGGAACATGCGCATATTAATACCATCATACTCAGCGGCCAAACACAAAGTTTGAATTTCATCACGCAACCATTCTCTTAGGTGACTACTGTGTTTTATTTTCATATAACTCAACAATTGTCCCCTATATATGTAATGGTACAAAATAAATCAATAAAATTGATTTAGTTTGAACCGTTACATATTTATACGTTATTTTGTTGTACCGATATATATAACAATACAAATAATCAAAAATTCAATAAAATTGTGTACATTATAATTTTTAAGTTTTACTGTAATTAAAATGATCTTGTTAAAATTTAGTTTTTTCTGTTATATGTATCCACAGAACTTCTGAAGAAAGAGTTATGATGATTAATATCTCAAACAATTATCATAACTCTTTCTTTAAAATGGATGATATTTATCTCATATTTTTAATTTCAAATAAATATTTGAACTATAAATTCCACAGAACTTCTAAAGAAAGAGTTATGATGATTAACATCTCAAATAATTATCATAACTCTTTCTTTAAAATGAATGATATTTATCTCATATTTTAAATTTCAAATAAATATTTTAACTAGAAATTATTTTAGAGATTATAATATTTAATTGTGAAATTTTACTATAAGAATTTTATATGACACAAATGAAAACCAAGGGAGAACTTTAGAGCATGAGCTAAAGCTCCAAAGTTAACTATTCGAATTTTACTTCAAGAATTTTATCTTGTGATTTTAATATTTATATTACAAATACGATCTCAAATTCTTCACTTGTACAATTTTTACATTATAAAAAGAAAAAGGTAACTCCACTGTAATTTAAATCTGCGAAATTTAAGTTCTTTATGTGACATTTTACAAACATTTATTGGCTGATGCTAGGAAATCTTGCTTTACATTTAAATTACTAAAAATATTTTGTCGCTGTAAATATTCAGTTTTTCTATCGTTATTTTCTATGTTACGTTAAAAGAAATGTTTGAATTATATGAAATTTAATTTGTTTTCGACGCGTATAACATTTACTAAGCAAACTATCTTCTGTACAATTTGGATTATACGTGCAGACATATGACACTTGATTATGCGTTTTACTTATGACACAACTGGTTTGATTTTAATATTTACATAGTTATTTATTATAGTATTTATGGTATATATAATTACATTGTTTTACAGTTGAATTATTTTATTCATATACATTCTTATATTTTAGGCGACTATTCACAGGGTAGATCACGAGCCAACCCCATGGGGTCATTGTGGTGCATCTTTGATATCCCCAACATTTGTGTTGACTGCAGCTCACTGTATCGTGTCGTAAGTGTATTATTAATGTGTTACTGCGCGCGCGAATATATATATATATATATATATATATATATATATAGGAGGACAGGGAGGTCCCGTGTTTGGATATCAAATCCCAAGACACATGAATGTACTTTCTCTCTCTCTTGTCTATGGTATGTGTGTACTGAAGAAGTCGTACTCCATACCAAATTACGGTTCAGTTGAAATAGTGGAGTAGCGCACCCCCTTACTGCAAGCCTGGCTGCAGTGTGTGCAAAATGGACCAAAAAAAAATCAAAATCAGTTGGATGCTTGATTGTTGTCTCTGTGCGTAAGAGCATTTATTATCTGTGCGACCTCAGTATAGCTGGCTTTTTTTTTTGCTTTAAAAATATGATCAAATACGTTTTAAGGAAAAAGCAGCCTAAAATATTAAATGAAAAATTGAGATTAATTATTTTCAAGTATGAAAATAAATTATCTTCAAAGCATGTCATAATGAATTATTTAAATTCTGCTCAAGGAAAACAAAGTCTTCTCAGAAACATGGGCACTTTTTACTGCACAACAACAACTTAAACAATCTTCATAGGCACTTTTTACTTTCTTATTACAACTTGAACTCTTACATGTGCATGTTCAAAAAAACCCACGTAACTTTCGATTATTTTTAAATCCGGTGTTGTCTAAAAAAAACTGACATTTGATTGGTTGTTTGGGTTTTGTGGCGCAAGGCTCAAAGAGGACATGCTGCACCAATAACTGACATCCGATTTGATAACAAATGTATAGGACTATGGCGTTATAATTTGTGGGCTCAATTCCCATCTCACCTATGTTGTTTGTAGTGGTTTGGAATACACCTTAAAGTTTGGATTCGGACCTGGATAGCTATCCTGACCGAAAATTGCCATTAAACGAGAAACAAAAACCAAATCCAAAAATCGACAAGAAAATTTTTTAAAAAAGGTATTTAATCAACATCTTAAATTATGTAAAAATTACTGAGCAATTTCATTTTTTGAGTTTAGGTAAATGGTTCTAAGTTAATTTAGTCAGCTAACATTTAAATGGGATTCAAGGTTATAGTATATATATATACACATTCACTGGCAATATATTTCTATATATTGCATTTCATAACCATTGATTGCTTACAGCTTAAGAAAATTTAGTTAAGGGATTTTACGTTTCAAATTTCAAAAGTTATGTTTTAAAATTTGAAGTTGCTTTAAGTGTATTATAAACTATGCCATACCACTACAAACCCGTAAAAAAAGTGGGCCCCATTCATCCATCATTTCAGAAGAAAGATTTTCAGAGAAAGTAAACGTTCATGTCTGAACCGAGATTCGAATCCTGGACCAACAGCCTAGGAGTCAAGAACACTAACCACTCAGCCATTGGGCGGCATCAAAGTTATTGTTAAAATACATTCATTAAAAAATTTTTGCATAAAAAGTATAAAATTAGTAGTAACTTGTCACAGTTAATGTGTATGTAGAGTCCCAATATCCTCAGCAATTAGGCGCCCATAAAAAGTACAAAAAGTAGTAGTAACTTGTCACAATTAATGTATGCAGAGTCCCAAAATTCTCAGCAATTAGGGGCCCATAAAATGTACAAAAGATAGTATTAACTTGTCACAATTAATATACGTAGAGTCCCAATATTCTTAGCAATTAGGGGCCCATAAAAAGTACAAAAGGTAGTACTAACTTGTCACAATTAATGTACGTAGAATTCCAATACCCTCAGGCCCATAAAAAGAACAAAAGGTAGTAGCAACTTGTCACAATTAATGTACGTAGAGTCCCTATATCCTCAGCAATTATGGACTCATAAAAATACAAAAGGTAGTAGTAACTTGTCATAGTTAATCGATATAAAGTCGCATTATCCTCAGCAATTAGAGGCCCATCAAATCGAAATTCCACGCTGATTTAAACTATTTATTTTATGAATTTCAGCCCTGAAGCTCCTGTTTCTTGCATTAAAGACATATCAGGAAAGAAATGCGTCATCCCTGCTGACCGTTTGAAAGTCGGTTTATTGGGCAACAACAAAAAAGGACCAGCAACCAAAGTCGATGTGAAAAAGGTAATTCCTTATCCTCGATTCCAGAAGCTGACCGGCAAGCATGACATAGCTCTCGTGCAACTGAAGAAGCCCATAAAGTGCAACAAATTCAATATGCCAATTTGCCTGGCGGAAAGGGATTTCGTCAAAGAGGATACGAAATTGTTTATTGCGGGATTCGGTCGGATAAACACGGATAACATGGGTGAGTGTGCTTTATGTTTAATGGTGAATTTGGTGAAAAGAAATGGCATTTTGCATGATATAGATTGATGTGTGTTATTTATAAAGATAATTTCGTTCTGAAATTACGGTAATTTCACTTTATTTGTTACGATTGTTTTGGTTCATTGAAAATATTTAGAGAAAAATTCAAACATACAGCAAAAAAAGTTCAGGAACGTACAGAAAATGGTACGATATAATTTGTTTTCACAAAATATGTCTTAAGTTGAAAAAAAATCAAAAATCTTATGTTTAATTCGGTGTATTAGTCACTTAATGATTGGTCACATAAATCCAAAAATCTTAGATTTATGAACATTTACGAAGCAAAATATAATTTTAAATCATTATATTCTATATATGTACTACTATCCTTTTAAAATACAAATAAATATTGTAAAAGTTAATGATATGTTAATGAAAAAGCAACTAGATAGAAACACGTAAATTTTTACCCCAGATCTATTTCTTTAATTCGCAAGAAGATATTGTTTAATGTTTTTTAACTGTTCTATTATATGATTATATAGTGAATATCCAAAATTCACTATCAGAAATGAATATTAATATAAATTTAAAAAAAAATTCTTTTCTCATGCATGATATCCTTTTAAATGCAGCTTATAATTTCGAAAGAGGCTCTTAAAAACATAAGCGTGGATAGGAAAGACAAATGTGAGCTCATTGGATTTTGTAAGATCCTGAAACTCAAAGCTGAAAGAAAAATTTTCAGTTGACTCTTTTTTTCTTTGAGTCATACGTCAATATTACATAAATTAAGATTTTCCTGAAATCCAATAGTAGAAAAGCTTAACCAACACAAGACTATAATTTTTGAAAAGGTAACTGGCTTTCATGTTTCTTCCATCGAATAACTGTTTCTAGCACGGCTTGGGTGCTCATGATATTTTAAAATTTTCATTTGTATACTTCTAATGGGAAACTATATTTTTACATAATTAATTAATATTCAAATATGGTTCAAGGTTCAAAGGTGATAAATCTGGTGTGCTGTCTTCAGTTTTTTTGTGTTTTTTCCCAGTCACCTATTTATCCACAAGTACTTTGAAAGAACGCATTTCAAGGCCAATTATTAGTATATTACATCAAAATATCCTTCAATACAAGTTTAACTATTAATTTCAGTCTCTTTTCCGATGTAGCATTTTTATAAAACTGTAGCGTAACATAACGGATATCTTAACTTATTAAATTAGATATCTTAACTTATTAAATTAGATAACTTATTAAATTAGTCTCTGACTCATATCCCAGAAGTATCAATACTCTTATTGCTGTTACAAATGATTATTCCAATTACTAATATCTCAGGATCTATGATTACTATGATTTTTCTATGTTTTTTCTGACATAATATATAGTAATATATAAATTTAAAAAATAATTTTTTTTATAAAAATAAAATTTTAACCTTGTTTTAGACTTTCATATTTCAAATGGTTTCATTTCCATTGCTATTCCAGAGTCTTCGAAAATGCTCCGGGAAGGTACAGTGAAAAAGGTGAAGACAGATCACTGCTTAAAACCTTCTTTGGTAAAAAAATATCTCTTTTGTACCGTTGGAACTAAGTATTCTTCATGCCAGGTAATAAAAATTTTCATAGTTGTTTACTTATTGGTGAATATAGAAATTTTTAAAATATGTTACATATAAATAAAAAATAATTACATTTACTCATAATTTAAAAAAAAATGAAATATATGAGTCCATGACTTCTTCTTGGAAATTCTCAATTTCCAAGAAGTTAATAGTTTCAGTATCTTGAGCCTCCCCCCCCCCCAGGTTTCTTCTCTTTCGATATTTATGAAAGAAATGATAAAAAAAAAATAAAGGTATTGCCTTCTTAGAAATATTTATTTTTGTAGGAATCCAATGTTCCTGATTAATAAAATTTGAGATATGAATAACTCTTTAACATTTACACAGAAACCTTTTTTAATTTTAATATTCTTCATGATTTGTTAGTCAAAAAATTTCAATAAATTGTTTTACAGAAAATAAAAGCAAGGAACAGATCTCAATTTTTGTCAATTGTGTAACAAGTTTACTTACATTAATAATAATAATAAAAACAAACATTAATTTATTTGTATTATTTGTAAAGATTATTCATGACAGTTATTTACTTCATTATTTTGTCATAAATACCTGCTCACTTCTTTATATACATTTGACTCCAATTTTTTATACTTTTTTTAACTTAAAAATATACAAAATTTTGACTTTTAAATTTTAGCACAAATTAAGATTCGAAAACAAAACCTTTCTAAATTTTTGAAGAAAAATGGCTGAAAAATAATTTAAGAATAAAAGTAAACACACATAAATAAAAGTTTTGGCTTTTAAAGATTTATTTATATGATGTCACATAAATTAAAAGATTTATTATTACTGACGTGCTGCCTAACCTGTATAGTGGTTAGCTTAACTGACTACGGTGGGTAGGACCTGGGTTCGAATTCCGGCTCGGGTATGGATGTTCTCTCTCTCTCTCTCTGTGTTTCTTTTCCTTTCCTCAGACGATGGACGAATGTGGCCCGCCCTATAAAAGGGTTTGTGGTGGTGTGGTGTGGGCGATGCTACTCGTGACTTGGTTCACAGGTGCCCACCGGGTAACGATAAAATGAGTTGCAGTTTCCGGCCTTGCAAATAGGCTAATGTACATACTTGCTCAAAGGTGCCCGCCATTAGAAAAAAAATTATTACTGATGTCACATGAATTATTTATCGAATATTTAATGAAGTTTTCTTGAAAAAAAATTAGAATTTTTTTTTTTTGTTAAAATCTTGATGCCTATTTAAAAGAAGTATTTTTTTTAAAACTGTATTGTTGTTCTTGCACATTCCTGAAATTAGCTGAGCTAAATCAAGTCCATGAAACTGTGCACCCTGAAGAAATCCAAAGCTAAAAGTGGATTGTCTGTAAGGTCCTGCCTGGAGAGGCCCAGATAAGCAAGAATGTGTTCAGGAGAAGCCATCTCCAAAAAATACTTGGTGCAATCTTCAATTTGCTTAGATCCCTCAGAGAGTTTCCTAGTTTTAAGTTGTCCACTGAGAAGCTACTTACAAGTCTAACTCCTGGTAGGGTCACCCTTGTTGTGAAGGCCATTCCATTAAGCCAAGCTAAGGTCTACAGGCATTGGAACTGAGTCGGACTTCTACCTTTGGTGCTCCAGTCTTAGAACACAGAAGCTACCCATTTCCCTGTCTTTTTTTTTTAACTGTGAAAACCCTTAAGTACAGTGTTATTTGAATAATTTTTAAAAAATATCGATTTTTTGTCTAATAATTATATTTGGTGAAAAATTGAAATTTGTTTTTCAAGGACTGTGAAGACTTTGCTTTCTTTGTTTCTTAGCGATATCCTTCTACTAAGAAGTTCAACTTACAAAAACTGCTCCATCATTAAGAGTGGTTTAAAATGGAATTTAACATTTTATCAACATCTGCTTCTAACACTTCGATCCCATGAGCGGAAAATTGAAGGGGTCAATGATAAAAATTCATTTTCCGATTCGACAAGAAATTGTATACAGTTACTTTAATTCTAATTATAATTTATAACTAAAAGAGCTTATAAAGTCGATTTAAATAAGCTATGTTGTGGAATTCACTACAGCTTACTTGTAGGATAGCGCTGTTCGTTAACAAAAGTCTCAGGTTCGATTCCAGACACTATTGAACAACAAGAGATATTTTTTTATCAGTGGGCAACTTCTACGTGCTCATCTGTTGCAGTGAGTACTTGAAACGTTCCGCATTTAATCCCTTGAAGCATGTTGTTATAGCCTATTAATGTTGAAGAGTCTATCGACAAGGTAAGTACGCAGCTCGTGTTTAAAAAAATTTATGATAACTTCCTATAACTTATAGACTGTTCATTGTGCTGTGTCAATAATAAACCGTGCTGAAACATCCTGGAAAAGAAGGAAATGATTAGTAATTACGAAAAACAAATTTCTTATTTTGTATATTTTCAAACTAAATATATTTGAAAATGAGATGTAACTTAAATGTTTAATTAGTCAAAATGCAAAACAAAAATCTAATTCACGAAGAGAATAACTAATTTTAAATTTTATTGAAGCGTAATTTAAAACTGATTCATGTCTTAAAATTTTATGCTGAAAATGCTGATTTGTTCAATCTTTGAAAATAAGCCTATATTTAATAAAGATATCGGCGTTAATAATTGTAAACTTTTATTTCCTAGGGAGATTCGGGAACATCCGTGTTTGTTAAAAAAAATAAGCGGTATTATGCCCTTGGCGTAACATCCGCCCACAAATCGCTTCCAAGATGTAGTCCTTCTTCCCCTGTCACCTTTTCAAGCGTTGCAGCTTACTATAAGTTTATCAAGTACTATGTCAAAGATATACCTGACATCAGAGGATATGGCGATTGGTAGTTAGACATGTAAAGGTAAGTCAACAAAGTTATTAAGGATAAGAATTTTTTTTATTAGTTTTCATTAGTTTGGTTCTACTTGTTCATTAAAAGAGAATACTTCAATTTCTTATATGAAACAGTATATTATTCTAAAATTTTATTAAATTTGTTATAATTTTTATTTATATTTTGTTTGATTTTTTAGGAAAGGTAATTGCTAAGTATAGATATGCCAAGTATAGAAAGTGATGAAATTGTTACCTTTTATAATTAGGTTCAGAGGAAGTCGAGACGTGCATGTTGTTGTTGTTTTCCTGTAAAGTAATGCAATCGGATCAAATTGATCCGAAAGTGTCGAAGACAGCTCTGGCGACATCAATATCTTCGGTGGAATAGAGGAGTTGGTGCGTGGGACCCAGATGAACCCCCCGAAGAACTTTGCCAATATGGGATATAATATAAGATATGGTTGGGAGATATTTCAATGTCTGTGTGGTAAAGACAACTCCTTCGATGACCATCGGGAGATATTTTCATTCTCTTGAAGTGTTTAGTCCTTAATCTGCTTATGGTTGTGGAGATAACACGGTCACAGTTTAAGTTTAGTTTCTTGCAAGCAGTCAATATGAACATTCTGAGAATTGAAAATGGAAGCACTCAGTAGTAGTACACCAATAGTCACCCAGTATTGACTTCTCTGAAGGATATTCTGTAACCTCTAAAGACTTATTCTTCCCCAGTAGAACTAAGAAACTTATTCCGATGGGGCTTGATATTTTCTACGAGCCATAGTTAAACAATTTACGGAAAAACAAAGACACAAAAACAATCATCATATTTCAAACCAGAAACTGCTTCTCACTTTATATAGCATGAGCATGGGGTGCCCATGATGTACTTATGTGCTGCAATATTAATAGTTTGCTTTTATCATTGCTGCCAATGCATGATGTAAAATTAATTTGAAATGCAGGCTTCCTTCAAGGTGTTGCATTTTATGTGAGTGGGTGGCCATTAGGGTATTAAAGATAACTATTATTCTACAACATTTCTTAAAGTATTATAATTTTTGTCATGTTCAACTAATTCTACAACAATATTTATAATTAACTTGAAACATGGAAATAATATTTTTAAATTAGTTCTCACAAAAATTTGAGATTACTTACTGCTTTTATACATAATATTGTTTTCTATTCATATAATAAATATGTAATTTACAAGTACTATATTATGCTTATATGTCTGAATCTAAGACTTCTCTAATTTATATTATTTTGCTTACAGAACCGGGGTTTGGACGTTCAAAAAGGACTCCTTCATACGAATAACTTATTTTCAAATCCCGGAATAGCATCTGATAATTATGTATGTGTATCAATTATGTGCGAGAAAGTATTTATTTACTTGTATTTAAGATAAAAATAAAATATTTTCTGGAGTTCTTACAATTATCTGAAATGTTTCAATTATTATAATTAGTTTTATGACTGTGTTACTTAATTACTTAAAACACTCAGATGAGTTACATGCTAAAGGCATTCTTCACATGCTGCATTAGATTATGTACCGAGAAACGAGCGTGCTATTCCATACCATAGAATAAATACAGTATGAGATTCTCGTCTACAGTGATAAACCCAGTGCACAGAAATTTCAATCCATTACATCGAAATAAAAGGGGGCTTAGCATTTCGATTTTACGTACACTTTACGGCCGTATTCACCAACCAGAGTTAAGCAACGTTTCAGGGTAAAGGGCGAGTTAAGTCATGAAGTGTTATTCACCACGACAAAAACAGCGATTAACTCGCCTATATGGATCCCTAGAATAACTCTGTGATTTCGGAGTGTTAGCGCCGAGTCAGCAAACCATGACGGACTGAGGCGATATGTTTGTTGACATTGATGAGCAAGATTGCTAGCCAATCAGAAGCCGTCTTACATGTCGTGTTCGGTTAACTCCAAAATTGTTTTACACGGGAATTTCCCCGCTTCTTGAATAAGAATCGGCGAGTCATGCTAGAGTTGAGTTATATCCGAGGTAGGCTACACTCAAGTTAACCCGTGTTTGGTGAATACGGCCGTTAAGAGTTCTCAGCAGAATTATCTCCAAATTAATAAAGGCATATCACGCACATATAACTGCACCTTCTATAATAGATTCTAAGAGAATTTGTATATGCAAATAACATATACACAATTATACCCTATTATTAAGCACATAATAATATTGTAATAGTTAATATCTTTTGTTACATGCATTAATATGCGAAAAGATTCTATAATTTTTAAAAAAATGCAGTTATACTTACTAATGATAATGATGATTACAACTCACTTATCATATTCCCTATTCCTATTTTTTTAAATAGAATCAGCAGATTCCGTTTAGACAATATTATAACCAACCAGTTAGGATAATTGAATGAATCTTGGAATAAAGAGCTCAACAAATTATCGACCTGAGCCAGGTGAAGTAGTTTTATTTTTTTAACTGTAGTAAACTCTGATGAACTAGAATCTTTGGCATACTTGTGAGGAAAGAGCAAGAAATTCATGCAAAGTTCTGCTTATTGCAATGAAAGAGCAATGAATAAAAGCCATTAAGATGGAATCAGATTCTTGCATTGCAAAGAGTATACATCTGTCTCATACTGACTACAGATATCTGTGTTGCTTACAAGCATTAACAAATATATACTTACGAAAATAATAATTAATATCATGAACAATACATGAAGTATATACAATGTTAGTTCAAGAAATACGACTTCAATTATATTGTAACACACGTTTTGAAAAAAACATCAAAGTGCATTAGATTTAACTCCTTCGAAATATTTTTATTCCGATATTTTCGATTGTAGGATAAGTATACAAAACAAAGCTTAGAATTTTGTTTTCTCAAGACTTTAATTTAGAAATAATGTTTATTACGATATCCACGTTGGACAGACATAAATTAGTATTTGATGAATATCGCATAAGCTTTTCTTAAATCAATGAGTAATTTCGAATTTAGAAGAAATAAAAACTTTCGGTTCTGAAATATACTCCTTAAACTCAGAAAACCAACAATATAAACTTGATGAAAAGGCCAAAGAAGATTTTTATTAGTCATAATAAAAGCTCTCATACCTATAGGGTTTGATCCAAAAACGATTAAAATAATCTCTCATGAGTAAACGTGTTAAAATATCAAATTTTTGACAAACCAAAGACAAAAATTAAAGCAAGTACCAAAAAAATACAATTTAAAGACTACAAATTCTGAAAAACAGCGGAGAATGAAAACGAAGTTGCTATAAGGCCTTTTGGATGAAAAAGAAATGAACTAATTCCCAATTTTAAAGCAAATCAACTAATTCCCAATAGTGAAGATATCTTTGACACAACTGAATTGTGCCCACTAAGTTGTATTTTATCAGAATTAACTATTAAGTGCTGGCATATATATATAATATATATATATATTCACCATTATAAGTCTAGTCTAGTCTAGGTCTAGTTATTGTTAGGTTTCTAGCCCAGAGGGCCATATCCCTTCTATTCCTAAGAAGTTATTTCAACAACATAGATAGACAGTAGATTCATATTAAGATAAGTGTTCCCAATAAAATAAATTGTTCCTGCATGATGAATTATAGAATTCCAAACAAAATAAACACAAAAGTTACGAGAGAGAAATAGTAAATTGAAAAAACAAGGTACAATAAACACATAGAACTGTATAGTACTTATTTTATTTCTTTATCTTTTGATTTTAATTATTTATTATTTCTTAAATTATAAACAAACAAAGAATACACAAATATTTACAAACAAAAAATATATTCAACTCAGTACCCCAATGAAGGGCAATCAGCAAGAAATTGAAACAAAAGAAAAAGTGTCAAAAAATAAATAAATAAATAAATAAATAATTATTTTTATTTTGAACTTAATTAGCTTGTTGTTGGGTTTAAACGCAGCACGGCCCTGGGTCTGTGGAAATTAATGATTT
>JAPDSC010079867.1:135271-158614 GCA_026290005.1 Latrodectus geometricus
TGTAATCTCATGGAGTCAAGAAACAAACTATTTGGTTATAGTTTTAGATTAAAAAAAAATCTCTTGAAAGTTTCATATCTCTGAAATAAAGAAAAAAATTACTGTTACTAAAAGTAAATTACACTCCGTCATTAGCAAAAAATTCTCTCTCTAATCCAAATTGTAAATATATAAAGGTCTTTTCTAAGACCTATCATCAATTGTTTTTAATTTATCTATATGCTTGTTCTTAATTTATCTGGGTTAATGATGCTAAAAGTAACTCCAAACTTTTAGAATCAGAACAAAATTAAATTGCAAGGCGAATAACAAACTCTCCATTCTATGTTAAAAGCAATTCCATCAGAAATTCTCACAATATTTCTATCGTAGAAAATTTTGTACGAAAACTAAATTTTATTGGAATAACAAATCCTTTCATTAATTCCATGCCACAGACTATCTACTACAGACATAATTTTATTCGTCTAAAAGGAGTATTGAGAATCTCCTTTTCTTTAGCTCAAACTAATAAAAAAATCCGGGTTAATTTCAACCTCCCCCTACACCATTCAGATTCAGTGGATATTTATATTGTTGCCTGCTTATTTTTATTCAAAATGAACTATGCAAGTGCCTTGATTTTTCACTATTTCTGTAGTTATTAAGGACATTGTTTCCTCATAATCTAAATATTGAAAGTTTTGTGTGCTTTAGTATTTTGCAAATTAACCTGAAATTATATTTTTCGTCTGTAACCAATATTTATTTTCTTAATTTTGTTTTCTAACAATTTTGAATTATCCATTAATGTTTGTATTTACTGAGGGAAATTCTTTTAAATTATTCTAAAATTTGTTTTTACTTATGCTATGGATAAAAATGGAATTAATAAAAAAATTAGGTCTGTTGCTTAGATTGAGGCGTTCTCCTGTCATTATTTAAAATAAATAGTTGAAACGAACTCCGACTAGTTAACATTCTTTATTTTCGATATGGCTTTTTCGTTTTCTTACGAAAAATGCTGTTTATTTGTTTCTGTATTCTTATATGATTGCAAACATGCGTTGCATAAGCTCATTAAACTGCAGAGAGTTGTATTTCTCGCAGTGAGCGTTTAACAGAATTTTGCCACTAAGAATCATTTATTTTTCTTCAAAATCCATGGAAATTTCTTTCCACGTACGTAAGAGGCTTAGTTTCCAATGATACATCATGCTTTTACTGTAGAGTTCTAATATTGATAAAAATAGTAATATAAAAATTATGGTAATCATTTGTTAAATTTTTAATTTAAATTTTTGAATTATTTTATACTACAAAGACTATTTTTATATAAAATTATTATTTTCTATAATAAAATTCAATCATTATGAATTGAAGATATAAAAATTTAATTTCTTCTATTATCATCGAATAAATTTTTCATTAGATTTAAAAAGTTATAAAATAAGACATGAAAAAATTTGTTTGGCTTACAATTAATTACAAGTATTAACAATTACTTACCTGTTTTAAGTAACCTGTTTGAAAAAAAGTTAATTAAATATAAAAACTTTTAAATTTCAATTTTCAGAAATTTATATCTGAAAAAATTAAAAGGGTATTTCATTTGTGGGCGGTGCTAAATTAATTCTGGCTCCTCCTTCTTGTCTTTCGCCTGACATTGATTACTGAGGACAGAAGGATGAAAAATTTCTATTGGCCTCCAAATATGTATAAAATCAAGTAAACATAAGGTCGAAGATGTGGTGACGAGGTGACCAGGGGAGCCGTTGACCTCTTTTAATAAGAAGGATATAACCTAAAATTACACGTAAAGATCTATGCGTGGTTACAACGATGAATAAAAGAATAAGTACTCCCAGATTGAGTACTTGCATGGTGACTCTTAAGTAGTTACAGGAGGTAGTTACCAGAAATTAAGACACTGAGATATATACAAAATAAATGATAAAAAAATATATATATATACAAAATCAAAGGAAATGGAAGAGCAGTCCAAAATTTATTGCGAATAAAGTAATTGACCTAAATGTTTGGGCAGAAAGCCCGTTGCAGTTAAGAAAACATTTTAGCAGCTCTAACAATCGGCGCCGGAGACGAGAGCCCCACCCACTCCAGGATATAAACAAACAAATGTTTATAAGCAAACGGGAGCGAGGAGGGCTATCGCTGTAGTTATTAAATGACATTGTTTCCTCATAATCTATATGTTGAAAGTTTTGTGTGCTGTGTACTTTGTAAATTAATCTGAAATTATATTTTTCATCTGTAACCAATATTTATTTATTTTCTTAATTTTGTTTTCTATCAATTTTGAATTATCCATTAGTTTTTGTATATACTGAGGGAAATTCCTTTAAAATATTCTAAAATTTGTTTTTACTTATGCAATGGATAAAAATGGAATTAACAAAAAAGTTAGGTCGGTTGCTTTGATTGAGGCGTTCTCCTGTCATTATTTAAAATAAATAGTTGAAACGAGCTCCGACTGGCACAGTTAAAATTCTTTTCGATATGGCTTTTTCGTTTTCTTACGAAAATTTCTGTTTATTTGATTCTGTTTTGTTATATCATTGTAAACATGCGTTGCATAAGCTCATTAATCCGCAGCAAGTTGTTTTACTCACAGCGAGCATTAAAAAGCACTTTGCCATAATGAATTATATATATTATTTCAAATTCCATGGAAATTTCTTTCCACGTACGTAAAATGAATGAAATTAAACTCAATCATGAATGATTGGTGTAGACTTCTCAGTTTAATAAAAATAGTAATATAAAAATTATGGTAATCATTTCTTAAATTTTTAATTTAAATTTTTGAATTACTTTATACTACAAAGACTATTTTTATATAAAATTATTATTTTCTATAATAAAATTCAATCATTATGAATTGAAGACATAGAAATTTAATTTCTTCTATTATCATCGAATAAATTTTTCATTAGAATTAAAAAAATATAAAATAAGACATAAAAAAATTTTGTTTGACTTACAATTAATTACAAGTATTAACAATTAATTATATGTTATAAGTCACTTGTTTGAAAAAAAATCTAAAAACTTTTAAATTTCAATTATCAGAAATTCATATCTGAAAAAATTAAAAGGGTATTTCATTTGCGGGCGTTGCTTAATTAATTCTGGCTCCTTCTTCTTGTATTTCGCCTGACGTTGATTACTGAGGACAGAAGGATAAAATCAAATAAACATCCATCGGTCCTATAAAATTTGAACATCAGTAGAAATGCATTAAATGTCTGTATGAGGTAAATGTGAATTATTATTATGGTCTCGCAAGATTGCAGTCTCTATTTATTGACTCCGCTTTACGCTCTGTTTTCTGCATTATTAGCCGCTACTCAAATAAAACAAGCAAGGAAATAAGCATAATTACATCTGACTTCATAGCCTTAAACAGTAATCAGCATATTTTCAGAATCAATTTTGATAACAGAAGATAACAAGCATTCATTGTTTTTTAATAAAAGTCGTTTCATAATACCTCAGAATGCTTTAAATATATCACTTGAGGCGAAAAAGAAGGATTGATAGAAGATCGGTGTTGGCTTCGTCAACTTAAAACCATGATACAATTCTAAAAATTGCAAAGCTTATTGAAAATATATAATGTGCAGAAAAACATCATAGCATTACGTGTCCAAATCTAAATCAATCAAAACAAAACAATCTACCTAAATTACATGTAGATTCTTTTGCCCCTCAAAATTATGGCTAACTGTATTCGTGAAAATAATTAATAGCGATAGGTCTGGAATCGTTTATTGATCATTTGATACTTGCACTCAGATATTCATAAAAAAAAGATGTTGCTGAAAAACTAGGAATGAAACCAGTAGGTGAAGAAATGATGAGTCGTGGACATCTTAAGGGCAGTGAAACTAAATAAGTGTCTAACCGTGCCTACAATATTTGGGTTCAAATTTCTAGTGTAACATTTTAGTGTTAAATGAAAGAAGATACGTGGTACAATTCGACGTGTACAGGATCCATAAATTTATTTAATTTTATAAAAGGAAAACATAACATATGTGATACAGGAGTAGTACTTGAAATATGCTGATTAGTAGAAACAGATTATCTTGGCTTTTTATTCATTAGGAGAATTAATTTCATTGATAACAGTTTAATATCTATTAAAGCAAAAATTGGATGTTTTTTTCAAGTAAAAAAATAGAAATTATTCAAATCTTTCGGAGAATTTTGTGTATATGTTACCGTGAAAGACCGAAATCAGAGAATGTCGACATTCACCGGTGAATGTCAACACATACCAAAAACGTTGGTGAAAGACCGTACAATTGATTACATTTCTTGCACTTTCGGACCATCGCCGGTATATGTCGACAATCACAGACAAGCTTTGGTGGAATTTGAAAATATGATTAAAGAGCTCGAAAAGGAGATAACAGAAGGCAACGTCAACAAAGAGGTGCGGCCTAGAGCACGTTGTGTTTTGCTGGAACACAAGGTCAACAGAGAGGCGAAATTCGCTCCCAAATTCTGCTGAGTTGAGCTTATGATGCAAATATTTCTTATACTATGAAAATCCTCTACACTTCCTCTACTCACCGTGATTGGTCACTCCTCCTTTCTAAGAGAGGCGATAAGTTACGTCACACATGTGACGTTTTTCACGCCTGAAATATTGAGATAAGAAAATGCAAATCTGCATTTCTCCTCTCCGAATACGAAGAGATGAAACGCATATTCAAGATTCACCATTAAACCATTGTGGATGTCGACATTTGCCGGTGTAAGTGAGAAATGAGGATATCTAGCAAATATTTCGGACATACACCAAGCGACTACGTGAATGTTGACATTCACCAGCGAATGTCGACATTCTCCAGATTTCGGACTTTCACAGTAACATATACAAGAGATGGTGAAGAGGTGTTAGTTTTTATAGAGTTCCAGAACAAAAGTTCAATCTCCTGTAAGATAAGTGTACCTGAAAAAAATAGTGAAAAACAATTGATAAATCTGAAGTAGAAAATTTAGTCGTGATTAAATTTATATCCGGGTTTATATAAAGGAAGAAAAAGTAGAAAAATAAAATTATGTAATACAAAAAAGTGATTATATGATCTAATGTTTGTGCTGTTATCTCCCTCTCAGTTGTTCGGTTCGTGTTGTATCCTCTATGTACGGGGGGGATTCAATCTAAATGCAGCTGGAGATCTGTTTTTGTTCGCAGCATTAAAAATGTTGTAGATTGGCATCTTTTCTGTTTCCTCATTATAAATTTCCGGAAAGTTGTTATAAAGCTTTTGGCTTATCTGAATAGTAACTATAAACATTATTTAGACAGAGATCACGCATGATAGCTTCATTTCTGAAGTACTATTGTGCCTTAGATATTTATTTTGAATGGTTTGGAGCTTCTTAAAATGACTGTCAGCTGTATTTCCATAAAATTTGGAGGAGTAGCTGAATGAAACCTATACAAAAATTTTTATTATTATATTAGTGCCTGCAATACTTTAAATTTTTAATTATTTTAGTAAAATGAGATTTATATAATCTTTTATCTAATGTTAATCCTAATCACTCTACTTCATTGGACAGAGAGACTGTTTAGTTGTTAATTATAATATTATTAACTGGCATTTTATTTCCCTTAGAGAAAGCTACTGTTTGGGTTTTTCCTATCTTCAATACTATTTTCCATGCGTTAAAACAAATGCTAAGTTTATTTAAATGTTTGTTTAAGGTACTAACACACAATTATTTCTTTGTTTATATTCCTGACTAATACTTTGGTATCATCTGAAAAAAGTGCTTAACTATTATTGGCTGATTTTGGAAAATTATTTATATATTGTAAAACAGCACGAGTTATTTTTTATTTACTGAAATAGTATTTAAGCTGAATTTTAATTAAGTAGAAATTTAAGTAAAATTTTTGATAAAAAGTCACGTCGAAACTCACAGTTATATTTTTAACCATGCCTATCTTCCAAAGCTTCTAGCCTACTAAGAACAATATATTTTTCAGTTTAAATTCCTGATGTTGAAGCGGAAAACAGTTTCTTTCGATTTATTATTAAATTACCTAGAATTCTTATCCGATGTTATTTCGGGCTTAAAAAGTACCTGAAGTCTAACTTCAGCAGCAGAAAAACGAAAATTCTAATCTATAAAAGCTTAATCAGATCCGTTCTCACCTACTCCGCGGTAACTTGGGCAATGCCAGAAAAAGTAAAAGATACCTTATCTTTTTTGAAAGAAAAATGTTGAGAAGCATTTTTGGTGGTATAAAATCTGAAGAACAAGAACTAATAATATTTCAGAAGTTAAATCACTGTTAAGTAACTATTCCATCTAGAAGTACACCGAGTATTGAAGAAGTAACATCAATAATTCGAGGTATGAATATTTCATAGATTGAGTTTTAAATTAAACCAAATAAGGAAAAATTTATCTCTGCATATGCTTTCCAGATTCCTGACATGTTCAATCGAACACTACTCACCCCCCCCCAACGTTGCATGTATTCAAGGGCACACACCCTTGTCAAGTTTTTGAAGTGATTTAGACGGTAGCTTGTTGTTGTTTAAAATGATCCTTGGTGAAGTCAATCCCGCCCGTCAAGGACTGGGAGAATGAAGTCAGGAAGAACTTCTTCCGTTTTTGAACAGAGCACCCACCCCCTGTGAGGATAAAAGTAAGAATTTAGCTCATAGATGGCGCCATCTCATCTGCGCCTTCCAATTTAGAGATAGGAAGCCAAAGAAGACTCAAGGCATGGCTCTTAACACCCCTGGAGGTATTAATTTGGAATGCGAACATGGAGGACATTGCGACCGCGACATATTTTTCGTTTTAAAGGAAGATTCTTTCGTCAAATCTTTATCATCAATTCAAACATTCTTCATCATAGATAATACTATTTGCTGATGCTCAGGTAAGCAGGATGCGTATTCAACAATTTTCATCAGATTGCGAGCTGCTACGTATCCTCGATCTGAGTAAACAACTTGAGCCACTTTTTTTCACTTGAAATATCATAATTTTAATAGCCTCTTTTTGCTTCCACTGTTGCCAATTTGTCAGCAAATACTCCTCAGCGAACATAATTTCGCGTATGAGTACGATTTGCGAGAGAAGACGATATTACTTTTTTGCAGATCCTCAGTTTTCTATGGTTTTCCCTTTTCACGCAGTATAGAAATAAATGAAAAATTATTCTAAATTATTACACATTTTTGATTATCTGTAAAATCAAGTTTAATTTTCACTGGAACGTAAAATAAACCGGCAGGCATAGCGGAATTCAGCCTCAAAACTAAGACTTCTGGCAAGCATATCTATGGATATAAATCTAATCCTTCCTCTAAGAATATTATTTAACATAAAAATATTTAGCTATTTTGACCCACAATGTCCAGTCTAAAAGTACCTTGAATTAAAATTTTTAAGAAAACTATAATTTAAACCCAACTATATCTTTTTAAGAATTACTGAGCAGAAAAAAATTGATTCTACCTAAGATTTGATTTAATACAAATTAATTCACTCCATAACACAAGAAGAAGAAAAGCACAGAAAAGTAAAATATTTCGATAAGTAAAATACGCCAATGTCTGCCGGTGGTGGGCCGGAGCTTATTTATGAATTCACTGATAAATTCAGTGAATACTTACGGTCAATTACAACCATGAAACAATACATAGAAACCGCTCATTTCATTTCAAAAACAACAGATACTTGGAAGACAAAATGGAAAACAAAGAATAACCCACACAAGTCAACGGCAGTTCTCTTCAGCCGTAAGATACCTGTTACAATTCAAATCTATAGTATTGAAATATCTTAGAGCCTTATGTTACATATCTAGGAGTTTATGTAATAAACAAAACCATTTTTTTCTAAACCCAATTCTAGATTATGAAAACATTGCAGAAATTCCTCATTAGAGGAAATAGTAATTTTACGTAAAAATATTCACACACATATTAGTATAAAAAATATGTAAAAAATTAATAAGAAAATTTTTTATAAATTACTACCGTAAAAATTTTATCATGCTTTGCTTTTAAAACTGCTAATACTCATAAGAATGTTTTTCGCCAGGTGCACATTGTCAGAGGTAGACAAGAAAATCATAAATACTATGCAAAATAAAATGCTTCGTTATATGGTCAATGCACTATATTATATAAGAAGTGAAAATATAAGAACTGATTTGAAAATTGAACAGCTCTCTGAACATATATTCAAACTCAATGCTAATTTCTCCAAGAAAGCCACTACTTGCGAAGCTGGAAACATCTCTTCTCTTTTCGATGCAAACATTCTCCATGGCGATGCTCTTGTTAGACCAATAGCAGCCTTCCTTACATCAGATGCCATCTTGTCTAAAAACTTCATCTAATCTCATCCTTTTAGCCTTAATAGCATCTTAAGCCTGTCATTTTAAGCCCTAGAAATTCCGATGAATGTGTAGATGCCCAAGGGCAGGCACACAGCTAAGTATCTAAAATAAAAAAAAATCAGAATGTTTTTAAGTTTTTGCTGTGGCCAAATTTAGTATTTTTTTGTATTTTGTACCCTTTTCTGAGTTTTTTTTTTTTTTTAAAGTTTTTTGTGTATTATTTCTATTTAACGAGAATCAATCTTGGCGAAAAAAAAAGGCGCCAAATTTCCGATTTCGGGGGGTATATCAATGTAGTTCCGAAGAAACTTTATTCGTTACGAGTGAAATGTTAAAAAAATTCTTATAAAAAAAGCTTTATAAAATTTATACTTAAATAGAATAGTTTCTAAGGAAATGACATACTTACAAAAAACTAGATACACACAACATACAAGAAGAAAAAAAGATATTTCCATTTTAATATTTAATTTCGCGTATATAAATGCTTAGAAGAATCTTAGCAACTTTCGTTTTTTACCCTGAAATTAGAACAACAAAAACTTGTGTTGTCAAAAGGAAAAGTTGTACTTTAGAAAATATACTAATGTGAGAAATAGAGGAGTTACAATTGTGTCGTTGCCCTAACCTAAAAATTATTGTCGTTTCGAAATTTTGATTACAGCATTTGTAATTAATTTAAAACGTAATTAATGGTGTTCTGAACTCCCTGTAAAATTATGATTAGCTTAATTTAGATAACTTGCCTCACAACGAAACATTTTCGTCAGTAAAAAGAAGCGATTCAATTATTTTAGTTAAATTGTCAACCATGAGTTACTACAGGAAGTAGAGAAAAGATATGCTAGATCCTTCTTTCTTTCTGCATTCTTATAGCATAATTTTTAAAATGAAAGTTTTTCTTAGATTTTAAAAAAGTATTGTTTGAATTTTCTCTTTACCAGTAGATCACTGGTCAAAAACGCATTAGAAAGCAGGTGTAAGGAAACCCTGCTATGATATTTAAGAACCTCGTAGTTAAAGAGGGATTTCAATCACTATACACCTCACTCGATTTATTTTAGTTAATCTATACGTGAAACATCATCTTGGTATACAAAAAATCATTTTGAAATTCTACAAATTATTTTGCACAATTTTAAAATTTAATTATATAATTTTAAATTCCCGCCGAAATTTCAGCAAAAAATGATTTTGTGCATTCATTTTTAGTTTTTCCTTATTTATCCTATACAAGATATACACTAATTTAGGTACTTATTTTCATTTCATTAATTTTTGTGTTTTTTAGTTGTAAAATTTAAAATATGTTTTACAACGCATACACCATTTTTGCATGTTAAATTGTAGAAATCATCTTCTTACATTTAAAATGAAACTTTAGTCAAAAGTAAAATTTTTAATTTTTGGGTTTTATTAATTTCTGTATGTTTATTCTACTTCTATTATCATTGTATCAATTTAATGTCTCTTCAGCTCATATCTAGATAAAAAATTAGGATATGTTTTGTAAGATGTATGTTACTGTGAAAATCTGAAATTGAAGAATGTTGACATTCATTGGTGAGTGTCAATATTTTCAAATACGTTGGTGAAGGAAGGATTATATTCTCGTACATTCTGACAATCCCAAAAACAACCTAGAAATTTCGGTAAATAGAAACTGAAGTCAACGGAGAAAGGTGTGTGTCGCTACTGTTATTGAAATTTTGTGGCCTGCATTGGTTATCCTATGGAAGTCACGCAGCCATGTGTCACCACATGGCCATGTGTCAAGGGATGATAATTTTAACTTAATTCTTCTTTTTTAGGATCAAATTATTCTTCAACAGATACTTATAGTGAATTATACGTCTTATTTCTACAAATTATGTATGTGAAGTACATTGTGTCAGTTACAAACTTCATCAACTTTATCAGACTTTATCTACTTAGATTGGGTAAGTTAAAATTTTTGCTAAAAGCTATAAGTAATATTAGAAACCTCAGTATTTGGCAGACTAAACTAGCCAACAATAAAAGTAACGAGTATAACTTTATGAACTATAACATAATTAAACTGAACTCTTTTGCCATTCTTGGTACTTCAAGTAGGAAACAGCAGACACAAACATTAACGGCCGTATTCACCAAGCATGGGTTAACTTGAGTGTAGCCTATCTCGGATATAATCAACTCTAGCATGACTCGCCGATTCTTATTCACGAAGCGGGAAAATTTCCGTTTAAAACAACTTTGGAGTTAACCGAATAGGACAAGACGGCTTCTGATTGGCTAGCAATCTTCCACATCAATGTCAACAAACATATCGCTTAAGTTGGCCATTGTTTGCTGACTCGGCGCTAACAATCCGAAATCGTAGGGTTATTCTAGGGATCCATATAGGCGAGTTAATCGTTGTTTTTGTCGTGGTGAATAACGTTTCATGACTTAACTCGCTCTTTTTACCCTGAAACCTCGTTTAACTCTGGTTGGTGAATACGGCCGTATATGGTTGAAAATATTTCAGTCCACTTCATCAAACCTGAATAGTAGGATTGTGTTCTTTGTAAAGGAGGGTATCAAGTTCGATCTGTTGAACTTCTGAAAATAAGTATAATATTTCGCTTGACTCATGGACCTTATTGTAATAAGCGAGTTTTTCCCCTCGAAAAGAGGAGAATTCAGAAAATATTATTTTCTGATTTTCCTCTTTTGGCGTGGAAAAACTAAATTCTCACCGTAAGCTTCCAGATCATGCATCATGCTAAGTAAAAGCTTCAGATCTGAGCATCATGTTAAGTAAGGGCTTTTAATGTTTCAACAATTGTAGACCTGATTTGATAGACAGTAAGCAACATATGTCAGGATTATACCACAAAATATGAGATCAAGATACACTGCATATTTGAGGCTAAGATTTTATTTACCAAACAATGAGTAAGTCAAAAATTTTTTTTTGTCTTTTAGTATTTAATATCCTTATTTTCTATAGATTATATGAAATAAATTAAAAATGAAAAGTAAATATAACATAGTTTTTATTAAGGCTGTACGCAAACTGCTTTGTAAGAATTTTTGAAATTAGAAAAAATCCTAAATTTATTTTTAATGAAAAATTGGCCAAAAAAACCGATTGTTATATTTTTAATTTATCTTTCAAACATATAATTTACACACCTTGTTTAAAGACAATGTATTATAATAATCAATACGTTTTGCTTTTGATATTTATTCAACATTGGTTTGAGTGTGAAAAGTATTATTAAAAAAAGAAATTTCTTGTCATAGTTTGATGTTAATTAACACTTCTCTGCAGTATTTTTTCCATTTATTATGTATTTAACAAATTATTGTATAGAATAAACTGTAATATTTGAAACTTCTTACACAAAGTTTTCTACACATTTATATACTCTACAATTGATGACAACATAAAATTATAATAGTGGATGATGCACTAAGGTTGTAAATTTGGAAGAAATATTTATTTTCAATTTAAGTACAAGCTACATTCGTAACTGAACTTATACGATTTAGATGTACAGATCTAATTTAGATATTAGTGTTCCGTTGCAATGGCTTCAGATTTTCATATCTTCTTGACTCACAAACCTAAATAAATAAAAGAAATTCAATAATTTGTTAGTTTTTGTGATAGTATAGCGAGATTGCATAACAATTTTGTGATAAAGTAAACTGATAATCGTGGTAAATAAAAGATAAAGCAATTGTCAGTTTTATAAGCGATAAATGTGGTATTAAAATAATATACTAATTTTAACCACTAAACAACAAATGCAGTATGATTCTAAATAATATCTCTATATTTAACAATAAATTTGCCATATTTTTTACGATAAACGTGGCTGATTTTGTGATTGCTGCTATCAGGTTAAAATACTGTTAACATTATTTTAAGCTTACAAGTCTTAAAGCTGAAAAAAAAAAGTTTAAATTCACACACACACATAATATTCTGAGATTCGACGATGTGCGTGAGTTCAACTATACTCCTTTCTAATATTATTTGCGTATACTATACGGTGCAAAACCATGTCATTCTTGTTTATACCTATGATTATTATGTTTTATTTGACAATTTAAAAATGATAATTTAAGTATCGACTACCCACTATAAAACCGTGAATCATATTGATTCTTTCTATCGATGCTCAAGTTCAATGAAAATAAAGTAGCTTATGGTAGCAAAACAAAGATTTCTGAAATTAACAAATGGATAGCGAACAAGAACAGACAATTGGATGCTTTAAAGCATTAATATGTGTTTATTTTTGTTGTTGTTTCTGATACTTACCTGGCAAGACAAAAATCAATCCAGCTCCATGAGTCCAAATCAAAAACCCTTAGAAAATCCAAAAACTCAAGAGGTTTAGAAAACACCTCGTCCAATTTAAAATCCAGGCAAATCAAAATATGCTCAGGAGAAGCCTAGGCAGACCTACACTTTGTGCAAGTCTTAAAAAGTTTCTGAACCTGTTCATATGTCATAGAGTTCAAATGTCCTCTGGCAAAACGTGAAATACAAGTTTGTTGGCGCCTGCTACCTTTGAAGGAAATAGCTCCCCCAGGGCTCTTAGTGTAGCTTTCTTGACAAACCTGGCCCTCTGCTTAAACCAGGAGTGCGCCCCTGTTTATTCTGCGCGACGGGCGATGCAGTATATAAACTAGCAGCAACTGGACTCATGAAAGAAGGGGAATTTTTACAGCTTCTGTGGGCCTAAAAGGCCTGGAGCACTGCGGTAGAAGTTTGATTTATCTGCTGGGCTTCGCCTGCTAACTTTAGCTGGGCAAATTAGAATGGCTTTTACGCCTAGGGTGACCCTACCAGAAGCTAGGCTACCGATGTACTTCACCCATTTCGCCCAGTGTCAGCCCCTCGCGACTTTAAGGCAGATAGCAGGATTAGAGGGGGGGGGGGCGTTATTTTTGTATTTTATCCATGTAAATTTAATCGCAATTCAGCTGAAACATTTTTAGTGTAGTGCTTAAATTGGCTTTTTACAGTTTATTTACCAGATTGATAAATTGGCTTTTTGCATTTTATAAAAATAAGCAACCAGAATAAATGCTATCGTAAACCTTCAATGAAGTTACTTACATTTCCTTGAAAATTAACTTCCGTAACGACTTACAGTTAAGCTTACTATTTTTGTTTATAGTAAAGTTTAAACAAAAATATGTTTATAGTAAAGTTAATCCACTTACGTGAGATGGTAGTATTACTCTTCATCTTCAGATAATGAAAAGGGAGCTGCTTTTCCTGCCGCTTCCACCGGGGGAGTAAGATCCTTCACGTGTTTGCTTATGAAGTCGTAGTAAGCAGGGATCAAAGTGTGGGTAATCGGTGATGCAGGGTTGCAGAAATTCCAGCATACTGACGAAGATATAATTCCTAAGCCAAAAGCAGTATCGTTTTGATAGGCAAAGACGACTCCTCCATTATCACCCTATAAAAAAATTTTGTATCTATAGTATACTTACATTTATATATATGGTGGTTAACATAATAATGAAAACTCCTGTGAATAAATGCTCTTAAATCATAAGGATTAAATTATAATAGTAATCTCCAGCTATTATTTTAAACAAAAATGTATGAGTGTTGTATCACTTGTAACTAAAATCCATATTGTATCCAAAAGCCCATTGAAACAATGTGTCAATAATCTGGAAAAGGAGAACTTTCGGAGATCATTTGCTATGAAAAATTCTGTATTTTCATTTTTTTAATTTTTTCAATAAAACATTTTTGTAGTTAGGGAATGGCAAATAACAGGCAGTATACACTTTGAAAAATCCCCGATCATGTTACTAAATTATGAAGTAATATTATCAATTTAGGCTGTATACCAATATCCATTAATAAAGTAGACCAGTAGACACATAGCCTAGTATACCTCAAAAAACTAGACCAATATTAGTTCCATAAGTCTAAATTTTTGCAAATGCATAAAATGCCGGACTTCTCAGACTTTCAAAATGACAAAGTCCTAAAAACCCGTGTTGCTCAAGTAAGTTTGATCATCATCACATTCCAAACTTCAGTCGTTTCGCAATGTCAGAAGAAATGCCAGCATACGCACAGCGTTCCAAAAATATTCTGTAAAGCAAAAAAGTGTACGGAAAGAGAATCTAAGTGAAAGAGGGTGTCGAATGTTCAAGCGAATTATAATGAGTCTAAAAAGCGAACAACAGCAGTAAAAGTGACAGCAGAAATCAATTAGCATCTGGATTGTCCAAAAATCAATGGTTACAGCTAGAGGTCACTTTCATAAGCAGAAAATTTACGGTAGAACGGGTAATTCTCAAGACACTTGTCACAGATAGTAGTACCAGCTATGTTGGTCGAAGATGTGATGTCGAGGTGTCCAGCGAAAGCCGTTGACCTCTTTTAATAACAAGGGTATAACCTAAAATTACACTTAAAGATCTATGCATGGTTACAACGATGAATAAAAGAATTCATGAATGAAAATTTTTTATAATAATATTGACAGAATAATACTACTTAATGGAAAATAAATTTCTTTACAGAAATTAGTAAGCACAGATTCCTCCAAAAGTGTGATTTTTAAAGTAGCAAGCTGAAATTATCACAAAATATAATACCGTTTATCAATGATTTATATGCAGTCGTTTACCTTATTTAATGCCTCAAAAAATAATCTTATTGCTTATGTATAATATTAGGTTGGAAATTTTCTGAAAATTTTGCCTTTAAATTCTTGAATTGCCTTAATCAATTATCGAAAAACTTCAAAACACATTACAGTCCATAAGGTTTGTGAAGTGGGCTTATTTAGTCTGGATAATTAAGGGTATCAAATTTCAGCCAGGGTAATTAAGAGATTTAAATTTCTGTTTGGGGAAAAGTTATGGGGTTCTAGACATTTATCCTCCTCATTTTCTGGCTTTTATCTCGTCATTCTCTCTCCACTTATCATCAGTCAAGAAACAGAATATCAACATCGATATCCCAATGTTCAATAGTATCAGAGAACGAACTCTAAGCCTTCCACTCCAAGAAATATTGTCCAATTATTAAACCATTATGTACCTGTAAACATATTTTGTAATGTATAACATATTTAAAAAAAACATGCATTTTATATAATAACTATCATGCTTCAATATCTTAATTCCTATGTAACAGCCAATTAAATTTCATGGACAGAAGTTTACTTAAATGAAACACCGCAAATCATTTCAGTAAATTTCTTCACATGAAACTAAATTTATGTTAATTAGATACATTCGCTTTTCTTAAGCATGTAGCAAGTAAGACAAACTAAATTTTCTAATTTGTAGCGGTTATTATATTTTGTTATATTGACTCATTATAATCAAAGTAAGCCGCCCACCCTGTCCAGTGGTCAGCGTACCTGATTGCGGATAGGGAGCTCATGGGTTCGAATCCCGGTGTAGACATGGATGTACTTTCTCTTGCTCCTGTCCTTGTCCTTTCCTTGTATGAATGAAATGTGAATGGTTGCCCACTCTGTAAACGGTTACCTATGTCATATGTGCACTGAGGAAGTTGGACTCCCCATCAAATTATGGTTCTGTTCGAAAACAGCGCATAGCCTAGTAGCCCATATTGCCAGCCTGGCTTTTACTCGACATAAAAATTTAACTAAAATAAGTACGTTTACTAGTAAATTTAATTTATTCAGTAATAAGTTATGAAACTTCTTTAGGATTCATAACGAATAATAAATAGAAAGATACGTTTTCCTGTACACCCATTCGAGTTTTGGCTCTAAACTCAAACCTAATTTTTCCTAGGATTAATTTATCCATGACTCCGGTTCACAGGTTAACAGACAAAATAGTTATCTCTTAATATGCAAATGGCACAGCTTGTCCTTTTTGGATCTTGCGCCATAAAACCCAACCAACCAACCAACTTTAGTATGCAAATAGTAAAATATTTTGCTTTGTTAATGCAACATGAGTTAAGTCTACTTTTCATTTTACTTTGAAAGATCCCCCCTTGAAAGATGGATTTAGTTGTTTTTTTTTCTGAAGAAGAAATGCTTGTGCTTTCTGAGGAGAAACTTAATAAAGAGGAAGGCTCTTTTTGTTTATTTAATATTTTAGTGCATATATACTTAGGGATGTTGGCGAGACGTCAGCTGCACTTAAAATTTCACCCAAGACTGTAACGAATTTAGAATACTTGTCTGTCATCAAGAGCCTTGTAATTTTGAACTATATTCAAATGTCGAAATCAACATCTGAGCTGGCCTTTCTTTGGCACATCTACACCACACCAGCAGAAGATCTTTGGGCGTCACAGATTAACGTGAACATGTCACCAACCCACTGAATTCTATAAACCCGTTGCTTGCGCTGCTTGCAACGAGCAATACTTAATTTTGCTGATTTTTAGAGGAAACGGCGTGAAGCTATGAAGTCAAGGTGAAACATTTTTTAGTATAGGAAATAAATGAATCAACTTAGAAAAGCAAAACCATATTGATTGGTTGCTTATTATCAGATTGAGTAATAAAGACAAATAAGAAGTAAATAAAAAAAAAAGATCATTTGTACGATTCTTTTTTTAAACTACTCTTTTTCCTGTTGGGATACTAAATAAATACTTAAATTTAATAAGAACTTTGTTTTTATTTATTGTATGTAAGGAAGATTTGTATCATCTATTAAATATACTCGAGAAAGAAACGATTCAACATTTTATTTCGTGCAATGATTTAAAAACAATTTACATTTTTATTACATTTGATTTTAATATTAGGTTGGGGAAAAAGAAATCCATTATTTTTACGTGAACTTTTTGTAACTTCTTTCAGATTCGCTTTGTAAAAAGGTTTAAAACAGTTTTCAAGTAGATTTTTTGGTCTTGTGCGAAGCTACGACTGTTGACATGCTGTCAAGTTTGATCATTTTTGATATTTTATAGACATTCTCGACGATGTTGTATCCATGCGAGGTGTATCTTTAGCATCCAAATACCCAAACAGAATCGACGAAACCAAAATTGAGCGTAACTGGTTGTTACAGTCATATAGGACGATAAACACCTTTAACAATTTTAGCCACCTGGTTAGCATTTTCGCCATTATAAAAGAAAAACTAAAATGTATCGAATTTTCTGTTTGTTGTCTTCTATTTTTAAAAACTTGTACTCATAACTGAATGAATCAAACAAAAAACCACTAGAGAATATTTTAGAGTCAAATGTCACCTTTCCAATGAGCATAAATTTGAAATTGTTTGATAGATACCTCACGAGATAGCGATCACTACAGACGTCTACCCAAAAAAAAATGGATAAATTTTTCCCGAACCTAATATTTAATTAAACAATAATTTCTGACTAATTCCTAATTTGCTTAAAATCATATTTTAGTGAAGATTTTTTTGAGTATAATAAATTAATCGTTAGATATTATAAATAAAAACATTACGTACCTGGCAAGAAGCTGGAGAATCACCAACTGCGCAAAAAATTTTCTTTTTACTTAGAACTTTTTTGGGTGCGCAGTGTTTGGGGTTTGTTTTCTTAAGTATCCCCACACGAATCTTTACAGCAGAATCTGCAAAAAAGAAAACAGAAAATAAATTTAGCATTGAAATCTTAATCATAAATTTACAAAAATAGAAAACGAATTTAAAAAATTGACAATTTTTTCATTGAGACATTAAAACTTTAAAAATTAATCGCACTATTTAAAGATATGACCTAAGCAAGCATCAGAAAAAAATGTATGAGATAAGATTGAATTCTAAATGGAAATTGAAATAAATTTTCAAAAATCCTCGTAATATATAATTAAAACAACGAAATTATACTCTAACAGGAATATTGCTGCAACTTTCAACCATTACACCCTCTTTATGAAAAGGATAATGTCCGATAATGTCCTATATATATATATATATATATAATCTGTGTGTATGTAAACATAAAGCAGATTCTAAAAAAATTGAAATTTCACAAAGTATAACTTGAAATAAGTACTATAATTCAACTAATTTTAACTTACACTACATTCGATAAATCAAATAAAAGAATCATTAAAATCAAATGTCTACTAAAATTAAGTAATTTGGAAAAAATACTGGACGTTCCAATTTGTATACAAAATACGGCCATAAAAATATCGGAAAATGTAATCTATTACTAATGGGAAAATCGAATGTTATTTTTTTACTAAAAGGGGGGTAAATTCTGAAAAATGTTTGGCCCTGATCATTTTACTCACAAACACTCTCGAATCAATAGCTTAATTCATGACTAGTTATTTTATTTAATTTTGTCTAAACTTAGTCAAATATAGAATTTAAATAGACTTTCGTGTAAATGATATGTAAATAGTGTTCTGCAAATAAATCTATAATTTCAATCTTTTGAGAATATGTGGGGGCGTATATTAGATTTATCAATAAAGATGTAGATTAATCATGACTATCTATAACAAGTAATATTTAAAAAATAAACGTTAAAAAATTAACTGATTTTTGGAGAATATTAAATGTTTCTAACATACTAGCCCTGTGATAGTGGAAAGACTCAATTATACTCATTACTAATAAATATAATATGTGGGGCATCTTTTTCCTTCATAAGATATTTATATATTTCAAATCAAACTATTATACTAAACTTAGATGAAAAAGAAGTAAGCTTAATTTCTAAATCAGTGTATCACCAAATGATAATCATGAAAATTGTTGTTATACCCTCAAGAGCATTGAAAATAACGTGCTAATAGGGAAACACCAAATTGAAATGAAATTTAACACGTATAAAGATACAGAAGAAGAATTAACTTGATCCCAAAATTGAAACAAATATGGAGTGCAAAACTGAACAAAACAACCCAACATCAATAGCATGTCAGACCATCTCCTGCTGCCTACCGTCCGAACCATGACAAAACAAATCCGGCATTGAATTGATCAGATGTTGGATGTTATCCGGACAAAGATGGATCCATAAATCTTGAACAGCCAAACCGAAATTATGTATAAAGTGACACGAGGACATCTGGCATCTCAGCTGGTCCTACACATGATCTATAGAAGACAAATTCGAAGAGCCATATGGCTATAGAAATGTCTAAATATGACGTAGAAAATCTTGAGCAATTCGCGACGTATAATGACAATATTATCCTGCGGGAAAATTGCCTCTGAAATTCCTTTCAGTAAAGTTCCCACGTGATCTCGAAGAATGTCGTCAGCATAATACGGAATCGTTAACTTTACACATATCATAACTAGAGTGGATTAGCTATCATAGCCAGAGAATTAAAACTGGTATGCGATTAGTGTGTATTGCGATAGCTTGCGACTGTACCATTCACCAGAACGTTTCCACACACGTACGCGGTTATCATCTGTTTTCAAAACGAACCCGCATTCATCACTAAATATCACATTTTTCCAATCTGCCTTGATACAACAGTATATGGATTCGAGTCGCTAGTGTTTTGATGTTAAAAGTACCACATGAAAAGGGCGTTTAGGTCACAAATTCGCTTCCTTAAGGTATGTGAAAAGGGTTTGTGGAACGACTAAACTTTTGTGGTTGCATCCTAGAATGAATCCCTGTGGGTTCCACAACCGCTTGCCTCCAGATCCTTTCATTCTCTCCCTTTGTCCATTTTCTGATGTTTCCGAACCTGATGTGAGGCACCTAGGATACATTTCGAAATCATACTACCAACATGTTCTGATATCACACTCCGGACAATACACCTGGCTAGCGTTGATAAACCTACAGCTTCCAGATTGATGATAAAACTTTTCTAATAACTAGCTTAACTGAGACAAATGTCTTCTCATACGTCTATTTGGATTATGCTGATTATTAAAGTGATCAGCTACTGCCTTCTTTGATATAGTTCTATTTATTTGGTTAATTGATTTTTTTCATATCATAATTTTGTATAAGGGTATCATAGTTTAAAATTTTAAATAATAAGATTCGAAAAAACTACATATTGAACTGATTTATTTAAACATTAAAACTCTTTTTTTAAAAATATATTGAAAAAACTTTCTTCTATGGTTTCACTGTTTCAATGTAATCTTCCATTCTCTTTTCAATATCAGTTGTTAAAATAAAATCAAGTGACTACACCTTATTGTAAAAGAATGGTTATTTTCACTGAAACTTTGATTTATGCTGGGTTATGTAGGAAGAACTAGTTCATTCTTTAGCTTTCAGATTTAAATCTATGAAAGTTTTAAAATACGAAAACAGAGAATAAAAATGATTTTTGTTTTTAATTGTCCTTTTAACTTAATAAAAAATTCATATGTTGTCGATGCTAACCTTATTTAATACCGTGACAAACATATCAATCATTTCCTAAAGACTAAAAATTTCACACCTCAAATTTGATTATAAAACATGAGTAGGAATTCAAGAATTTCTCTCAGATATATACGTGAAAGGTTTGATTTTATTTGTCTGCCTGTATGCCTTTGATCCCATTTTACATAAGGGGTTGATTTGACAGGAACCTACTGTTCAAAGTGGATTACAAACCACTGCAAACATCCAATTCCAAAGTTATCACATAAATTGTTGAATTGTAGGTCGGAACATTTTCTCACTCATTCCAATAAGAGAAGAAGGAAAGTGGTGTACTTACCTTTGAGTTTTTCATCAATAGTTCCCCATCCTGCGGACCCAACTTCTTGGCCGTCTTCAGTAAAATCTGATTTAGGAATGCAGATTGGATGGAAGTATTTTGTGCAAGGGTAAGATTGGTTTAACTCTACAATAGCTATGTCATTTTTCCCAGTCTTTAAGCTGTACTTGTGGTGAGGAATTATTTTCTTTATTGGAAGCAGTGTATTCGGTTTCTTTTTGTCTTTACCCAAAGTTCCGATTTGCAGCTCACTGGTCTTCATGAAGCATTCTGAGGATATTTTTTCAAAACAACTAAACGCAGCTTTCAACCTGTAAATAAAATAATGATAATTAGCAGAATCAAAATTCCTGGTGGAATGTTTTTATTTAATTACAAGCGAATAACATTAATTGTTGAGGAAAATTTCTACCAATTAATCAGCATTCTACATAGCAATTAACCCATTAATACAAAGCCATCGCTTTGTACTAATTTGTTAACCAATGAAAACATTGTACAAAGTTAATTAACAAGTTTTAAGGAATCCACGTTAGTACAAAGCGTAATTCTCCTATTTGTTTTGTTAAGTACAATTCTTGTTTTTACAAGTGCTATTTAATATCGGCAGCCGAATCATTAATCGGTTGAGCCTCTTGTTGAATGTTATTTTCAGGCATCTCATTCACGATTTATCACTGAGTATGAATTTTCACTGAGTGTGAAACCTATTTTCACTGAGTATAAAACGAATTTACGATTTATCACTGAGTATGAAACCTAGAATATATGACAAATTTTAATCCTTCCTGCATATAACATTTTCTTTTTGCTGAAAGCTTTATCTGAAACTTTGAAATTGTTAAAATATACAAAAGAGATGATCAACATCTCTTTTGTTGTTAATTTGTTTCAATGCTTTTAAAATCGTTCAATCAATGTAGGTTCAATCAATAATTCGTTTAATATATACACCTAAGTCTGTTTTTACACGGTAGATTGGTTCCAGAAGAAGCCGTGTAAAAAAAAAACGTGTAAAAAAAGACATTGATCTTATACAAAAATGGGTGATTTGTTCCTAATCTCTAAAACCTATTAAAATTAGTGAAAAACAAGAATTTTTAAGAACAAGAATTCATGTTTATTTTATTAAATCAAATATATAATGCTTATTTTCACAAGCATAGTAATTAATGATAAAAAAGATATGCACTCTAATCTTAAAAGTAATATAAATTAAATGTATGGCAAGTTCAGGAACTAAAAAACTATGTTGTGAACGAAAAGAATAGGTTATTCAATTTTTAAGGTAAAAAATAAAATAAAATAGAATAAGTGATAATCATAAAGTAGTTTTATATCTGACATTTTCTTTTAGGAATACATAAAATATTTAACAAAATTAAAAAACATAAATAACTGAATAAATACAAAATATTTTTTGGCTTACCTTTTATCTTAATGCGTTAAAATAAATTTAATGGAAAATCAAATTTGCCTGCAAAAAATTTCTTTACCAAACACGTCTTATTGCATTGACAGTTCACAAAATATTAACACGTTTCAATTGCTCTGACCAGTAAATTTTATTGTATGCACATAAAGGGAATTCCCCTACTTGTTTGTACGCGCTAAAGGGGAATTCACTTAAATCTTTAAGCTAGTGTTCGTAAACTATCGATACTATCGATGGTTTCAGACTTTTTTCTTTAATAAATACTTTTTTGTGATATGAACATACTTCGCAAAAATTAAATTTGACAAAAAAAATTTAAGTACATAAAATTTCAAATCGTGCTAAATGGAATAAAATCATGTAAAAAAATTAAAAATATTCAATTTTCAAACCGTGTTATATCAAAACCGTGTACAAAAAGACCGTGTAAAAACAGACTTAGGTGTAATCAATTTTTAAAGTTAATGTGCATCCTTCTTAATCTTCGTTCATGGCATTCAAGTACAATGATAAGCATTACGCACACCACAACGAATACCACAGTTCCTTCTTTTCACTTAGTATCTGTCAATAAATTTAATCATATTTATTATAATTTAATCATATTTATTGACGGCCAGTCAAGTATAGAAGTAGTTTGCAACTATCAATTAGTTACTCCACAGTCTAATTTTAGTGTATTTTTATAAATTTACTTCATTCACATGATTTGAAAGTAATTTAAATTAATTCTTAGTTTTCCTTGGAAATACAAGAATTTAAAATATATTGCAAGAATTTTTAAGTAAATTATATTTTGTAAAAATATAGTGCCATTTTCTATAAAAAATCTTTTTCCATAAACAAGATGCTAATTGATTGTTTTCAGAAACATTGTGATACCAAAA
>JAPDSC010079867.1:159014-169779 GCA_026290005.1 Latrodectus geometricus
CATTAAAATATTTTGCCTCAAAACCCCGGAGTTCTTTTATAGACACCCTGTATTGAATTTTATTATTCGCTTGCCTAAGTACATCACCTACTGAATGTGAGGCAATATGATTTGCTTGATGTGTGAGCCAACCATCACTATTAACAAACATTTTATAACCTTGTTTGACTAAGAAAATGATTGGTTGAACGGATAGCATTACTCAAGGAATGTTTTCCTTCTGAATAGAACATAGTTGGAACAATGTGATGATCTTTATCGTTATAAAAAGTTTTTACGTACATATATTTCAAAAATTAATTTTATACTTACGAAATGACGCAACGGGCTGAAGTAATAATGGCCGTATTAGAAATAAGAGCGCCTTGGCAATAACCATGTGGTCCTGGTGTATTTTTAGTATGATGAAGAGTTACCTAAAAGGGAGTTTTTTTTTTTAAATTATAACGCAAACATTAAAAATTCGTATTACAAATATATTAGTTTGGGGAAAAAGTTATTCATTATTTTTTCGGTATACGTCTGCAGTGATCGCTATCTCGTGAGGTATCTATCAAACAATTTCAGATTTATGCTCATTGGAAAGGTGACATTTGACACTAAAATATTCTCTTGCGGTTTTTTGTTTGATTCATTCAGTTACGAGTACAAGGTCTTAAAAATAGAAGACAACAAACAGAAAATCCGATACATTTTAGTTTTTCTTTTATAATGGTGAAAATGCTAACCAGATGGCTAAAATTGTGAAAGGTGTTTATCGTCCTATATAAGACTGTAACAACCAGTTACGCACAATTTTGGTTTTGTCAATTCCGTTTGGGTATTTGGATGCTAATGATGCACCTCGAATGGATACAACATCGTCGAGAATATCTATAAAATATCAAAAATTATCAAACTTGACAGCATGTCAGCAGTCGTAGCTTCGCACAAGACCTAAAAATCTACATGAAAACTGTTTTAAATCTTTTTACAAAGCGAATCTGAAAGAAGTTACAAAAAGTTCACGTAAAAATAATGGATTTTTTTCCCCAGCCTAATATTATTAAATTAAAAATCATTATAAATAAATTCAAAAATGGAAGAAAGTACACCTTAAGGTTTTGTTTTTACAGAAGAAAAGAAGAGATGAGAGAAACAATTTATGATGCGAAGGATAAATGAAAGTAGTTAAAATTAACTTCCAGATTTCTTTGGAAATATATGAATTTTATCGAGAGTTACCTGAGTCTTTTTACATAAATCTCAATACACACACAATAATTTTTTGATACTCTCATAATATATGAGAAACTTTTTTTGCAAAGAAAGCACTAGTTGATTGCTTTACTAAATGAGAAATATTGAAGTGAGGTTTACATTGTTATGAATTTGGAAATACATTATTATGTATATACATATTAACTAACCAAAGCTTCATAAAAATTACTATTCTTAAGATCCAATAAATTAAATTTAGCCTCATAGACGATTTGAATCATAGTTGACTTTTACATTAATAGATGCTATATGTCTTTATTTCGGTTCAAACTGTACAAATTGCATTTCATTTAATAGTGAGATATTAGAGAAAAAAAATATTCTATTTATTTGATCCATAGAAAAGAGTATAAAAGTGAACGTATCTAGGGTAGTCGTTCTTTCTAGTCAATGCGAGATGTATTCTCTTCAGAGGATCCATCAGATATTGTAAAATTACCTTCTAAATATTGAGCTTATATTTTGAGATTACAGTATGTCACACTTTTTTAAAATATGAACTATGTTTTTCACTTTTCGAAGTCTTGATGCAGGTTTATTACCTCGTATCTTGCATTGTATCTTCATTGTATATCATCATACATCTCGATAGAACTCCAATAAATAAAAGTTCTTCCTTATTCAACAGGAAATCTTGACGAATACCGGTTATAGGTAATAATACCGGTTATAGTTTATAGGTGATATCTGGTAATAGGAACGTCCAGGAGATTCTATAATCTTGATGTAAAACCTTTGGGATAATGGAAATCCATTTCTTGCTAATGAAATCAAAATTCTTTTTATAGAGTGCATCTTCAATCAGTTGGTATTATTTTAATTTTTCACTATAATTTTTAAATTAAAATCTGCTGTGTAACTTAAACCTTTTCGCTTCCATATGACGATATACGAATTTGAATATTTTCAGAACGAAACAGCTCACATCAAGACAAAATGCGAAATGACTTTAGCGAATTGCAACTTTAATATCTTTCCGATTAACGAATTCCTTCTTGAACGTAATTGGACAAAGCTGATTATAGCTTCAATAAGTCAGAGTTGTCGTGGCGCCACCTGTTACTTATTTTATGAAACATAAATAGTATTTCTCTGAAAACTTTCTTGTGAAGCTTTTCTGATGATGAATGTTTTTTATTAGAGTATCCGTGATGTCGTATAACAAGCATAACAAAATTCGGAACATTTTAACTCATAATCCGCCGATTATATACAAGAAGATACGTTAATTCAATCTTTTGCCTCTGTTAATTTCATTTCCTTTGAATTCAGATGTTGGATTATCTCATCTTTGAAAGGAGTTAGAAAAACTACATTTATTTTATTAAATTTATTAGATAAAATTAATAAAATTAATTTTATCTAATAAATTTATAAAGAATAAATAAACTTACCACCCATGGATAACTGAACAATTTTTTGGATTTTGCTCCACTTTTTAATTTTTTCAAATTTTTCTTCATGTCCTTTGAAGCACCACAAGCTAAAAAGAAAAATCTGTTTTATCTTAATGCTTTTAACTGTAAAACAACCTTTTAATACGGTCTTCAATTTTTAACACCAATAAATTTGGCGCTTACTTTCTCAAAAATAAGAAAATAAATTAGTGTCACATATACTTCCCTTAATGCGGATTGTGGGTCTAACAACAGGAACGAAATTTCTGTTAGTATAATAGTAATTTCGTAAAATAATTTTCTTATTAAAAAATAAATAAACAAAATAAAATAAAAATAAAAAAAGAAATTAAAAAAAAATGTGGAACACAATTTTAAGAAAAATTTTTTTCAATCCCCAGGGTTATTTCGCAACCAACTTCAAAGAAAATAAGTATTCATACAGTGAATTTTACTTTCCTTATAAAAAATATCAGTGACTGTTGAATGTTCTCAATGACATAAGTATAGTCACAAATTAATATGAATTGCATATAATTATTGCATATAAATTTAGCAATTCTTTTTAAATAGGTTCTGCGGCCAATTTTTGTTTTTTCTAAAAGCAGCCAAATATCGATGAAGGAAAGATTTAAGACTAGAAATAAAAATAAAAATTCACGCTTCGTTTCTTATTTAATACTTCGACTCAAAGTTTGTGAATAAGAGTTAAATCATTATTCATCTTAAATTATTAAGAATTCCAAAAGTACACTTACTTATCGATTGAAATTTTAACTATGAGATGTGTATCTAATTAACCACGTACCTCATTTGAGAAAAAAAGTTATTTATCAGTGCCTAAATTTGATGTTTTTCAGAAGAAATCATCATTGTTGTCGAGATGTCTATCTGTCAAATCTTCCCCTACCCAATATTTTGAAAAGCAAGTTTGGATACATAAACGATTTTTTTACATCAATGTATAAACTCTTCTTGGTTACAATAACATTTTTCTTAGTTACAATATTTGAATTTTTATAACAAAATTTCCATAAAATAAAAAATTTACTGATGGATGACACTACAAAATTTACAAATGCATTCATAATTGGGTAGCACTCTCAGATGCGTGAAAGACCTAATGATGTTGATTTATAATATAAAAAAGCTCAATTTTAATAATTTATTTATTTATTAAATTGTTTTTTCGTCGAGTGCCATCAGGCTGGCAATATGGAGTGCGCTGCTCCATTTCTTCAACTGAACCGCAATTTGGTCCGACTTTCTTAGTACACACAGGCCATAGGTACCCGTTTATTGGGTAGGCAACCACTCATACAAGGAAAAAACAAAGACAGGAGAGAGTACATCCATAACCGAACAGGGATTCAAACTCAGAACCACAGGCATGCACCTCCCTATCCACAGGCATGTACCTCCCTATCCACAGGCATGCACCTCCCTATCCACATCCATGCACGCTGATATTATATATTTATATATATATCAACAAGTAAAAATCGCTACGTTAATCAACAGATACAAGGTATGCTGCTTATCGCGTTTTCCGATGGTCACCCACCTAAGTATATACAGCACTAGGTGATCCCTGACTTCGAGTAAATAAGGGAAAGTCATTTAATTCGGGACTTTTTTTTTTTTTTATCTTGCAGGAATTTGAAATTTCATATCGTTTATTTTGATTTGAAAATTCGTGGCATTTATTTTGATTTAATATTCCACACTTGAATTTTGTCTTAATAGCGCTCTTTGTCTGTGAAAATTTATTAAAACATTTGGGCTACAATTTTCTAATTTTTGTATTTCGGTATTTTTGATTTTATCCATAATACTGTAACTCATTATTTTTAATAAATTTTGCTAAGGTTAGAAGACCCAGATTTTTTTCTGATCATCACATTCCTAAAGTATAGCTCGGCATTGCCACTCCTAAAGATTTTATTTTGTTACAATCAGTGTAGAAGCAACAAAGGAACTTGAAGTCCTGTCATATTGAAATCGAATACATAAGAGTCTATGAAATTATAATCTATACAAAGAAGCAAATATACGAGGAGTTCAAAAATAGTTTTTGTTTTTCTGGCTTTTTGGGGTTGAAATACATCACAAATTCAAGAAACCTTATCAGATTATTCATATCACTAAAACTAATAGTACTTTCAACATTATACAAAGTCTACAATTCAAATAGACTATAGTGAGCTATTTTTCGGAATTTTCCATTTATCACTAGCAAAAATAAACAATAATTTAAACCTCTATTCTCTCACAAGACATTTAAATATATTTAAATTTATATTTTTAATGTATCCGAAATTAAAAAAACTCACTCATTTCTTTCTATTGTCCTGTAAAACTTTTAAAATATTTCTTGTCGTCTTGCAAGTTTATAAAACGGTTCAAACCCTATCACACTAGAAATAGCTCATTTTATAGAGAAATTATAATCAAAATGGAAAGAAAGCATAAGCAGAAAAATTTTTTAAGTACTAAATGTAAATATCTTTTACGTTGGCAAAGTGCCAGATCGTTATGTCTGAGTACTGTCATCATTTCATGTAGCTACCAATCGTACTTTGAAAGGAATATTTTTGACAGATAGCCGGATATTTTATATTTTAAAAACAAAAATAATATGTAAAACAGATATTTCAAATAAAAACATTAGGTAAAAATTTACTGTACGGTCACCCTTGTCGACTTTTTTAAAAAGTCGCCAAAAATCTCGTCATTTTGCTCAAGCAAGGCTGGAATTGGTCGAAAACCTCATCTGCTATTAGTCAGAATTCGTTGGGATGCCAAAAAATGCTATTTATCGCCAAATGTAAAAAAATCACGCCAAAGGTGACCGTACAGTAAATCCCAGCTAAAACATCAAAAGAAAATATGTGTGTTTTCAGAAAAAAATACTTAAAATATGTAAAGGTTTATTCAATTACTTACCACACGTTTCTTTCTTAGGAATGAACTCCTCTTTTACTCCTTTAGGGCAATTTTCACACTCGGGTAGTTCGTCTTCGTCATCATCTTCTTCTGAAGACCCTTTGTCACCGTCCTCTTCTGAAGGACATCTACATTTAGGCGAATGATCCTTCGGGTGTTTTCCCGAACTGTCTTTCTTTCCAGTTGCCTGCAAATATGTGAAATCAATTAGAAATAAATGAACTGAAAAAAAAGTAACCGTAAAATAAATTTGGTCTAAAAATAAGTGAGCAAAATACTAAAAAAAATGAACTTACTATATAGCATTTCGCTTGATGCAAAAATAAAGAGGATGAATTGTGCACTAGCTCCCTAATACTTTGCAAAATAAATTCCCAGAATTGTAATATCTCTCTATTATTGGATTGCATGCTCTATCGAGAATTTTTAAGGCTCATGACGTTTACATTAAAGCTGTTTCAAATATATTTGTTTCTATTTTTTCAAGGGTATTCTCTTCACAGAAAAAAGAAACTGAATCTGACCTATAAAAATCATATCATATGTAACAAAATACGTGTTCCTTTACCTCATATTGAAATTTTTATCTTGAAACAGTGGGTTATTTATTGAATGTGCTGGCACCAATGAAATTTTTTCTTCTAACAAATAAATAAATAATTAAATAAATAAACATTTAAATCGTCCTTGCCGATTTAAACTAACCATAAAGTGGATGTTATGATTTATTATTGCTCGCATAAACAATCAAATATTAACATTTAATGTGCTTTACATGCTACATGAAATAAATTTATCTTTACCTGATGATTAATGAGTATTTATTTTTAATAGAGGTATCAAGAGAGACAAATCTTCAATAATATATAAAATAACAAATCCCACTAAGATATTGGCCAAAAATTTTTTTCCAACTGCTCTCTGAAGAGCCAATCCCACTGACAAATTGACTTGTTTTTGATGGTAGGACAAAATTGTATATTCAACATTATTGATGAAAACGATTTTTTGTTTAACTCACAGACCAATTATAAGTACAATAAAGTGGCCTATACTTGATCTCAACTGTAATGAAAGAAACAACTACTTTAAGGTTAAAAAAATTGTGATATTCAAATTATTGTTTACCATTTCCCTGGATGAAGCGTAGCATACTGAATTAACAGCATAGAATATCCCTTTGGTATATTCCAGCTTCTTAATTCACAGTGTTTGATATCATAATAGTTTTTCTTTTATTGAGCAACAGCTCAAAGGAAGACAATGTCAGAAATAAATATGGTGCCAAATGAAATATTGCACTATTCAGATAAATTATTGTACCTAGACTATTATTTATTTTTTAATTTAATGAGACTATTTTGCACTGAAATAAGGGCAAATGTTTCCCATCATAATAAAAATTATACTGTCTACATATAAACACAAACTAAATTGGAAGTTTTTTTGATCAATTTACTTTTCTAGTTAGAAAACTTGCCTAATTTTTCTTAAACAAACTTAGGGTACTTACGCATTAGCATTCACCGCAGCCTTTTAAGTCAGTTGAATTTCAAAGAAATTTTCTCATAGTTAAATTTTTTTTTCTAACTATAAGTATACTTTTCATAATTAGTAAGAGTAATTTAACTCTAGATTAAGGGCTAATTCTACTTAAATTTTGGCGTGAAATTAGCTGCGCTAACTCTAATACGTAAGTTCCCAAAATTAGTATTAATATAAGATGTATATTTATAACAATTACTAAAAAGGACAAAATAAAAATTCTATTTATAAGTAATTCATAACATTAATATTTTAGGAATCAGCACGCTGTTTTTATGGTGTCTTAAACTGTACTTTTAAAGTCAATTATTGAATATTTTTTTCAATTCTGAATTTAAAAAAAATATTATTTGTCAAATTTTACAGTATTAATCAAAATTTATGAAAAATTTAAAATATTATTTATTATAATTTTAAATATTATGGGATTTTGTATAATTTCTATTTAAAAATTCAAAACCATCCCAAATTTTGCCGCAATAAAAATACTGAGCGTTATACGTTTTATATTATTGTGTTTGACCATGCTGTGTCTCTATATATATATAACAGAATTATTATTTAATAATTTTTAAAATCAAATGTTACTTCCCAAATTGCAATTAAACTAGTTGCCGTAAAAATGGCAACACCAGAAAGGAATCATATTACGAGAGTCAAAATCCCATAAAAGGAAAAAAAGGATAGGAATAGGCAGATTGTTATCCATTTTAGACATTTGAAGACGCAGGAGGAACTAACGATATCTGAAGAACTGCATGAAAGAAAAGTTGGGTAGTGTATTTCTCATTCAGAAAACACTAATAAAAACGGATTTTTCTTGGAATATCGTGTTATGCTTCGGAAGAATAAAAGAAAGCAAGTGATGGTATTCGATAGAGGTAAGAGCGCTGCCAGTTGGAAGTGTGAATTATGCTTCTGTTATCTTACCACTCTCATTGGTCAAAATCCAACCAATAACATGCGAACATGGAATGGATGTATTGAAGGTCATGCTGAAAAACATAAAGTATAATGCCTTCCTATTGCTAACACATGAGAGAACAGAAATATTCAATGTGAGGTTAGCCTTGCAAAATTCACACACCATTTGTCAGGAAATAGATCTGTTTGCAATACATCCAGTATTTTTTCATATAATACGACGACGTTTGCAGCACATGGACTGACAGTAAGGTAACCATTGCTATACTTGACGATGCAATATAGACATACGGAGATTATGGTCTATCCGCCGACAATGTTGAATATAAGGGTGATACAATATCATTTTTTTTCAGACAAGTCCTGGTTCTACATATTGTTCCTGAATCACGATACTTCAAAGATTGCTGATATACTGACTTGTCCTTCTTTTATATCTACTTCGGTTTAAGAAGTGATATAGATTTGACGTAGTATGGAATGAGTTGTCGGTTTCTAATCATCCAATCCCATTTCGATTCTCCATCTAAAGTAAAGGCTATTTTAGTTACCATGGGCAGCAAAAGTTTCTCGTAATTTCGCACTCTAGTAAGCTCCCAAACTGCTGGCCCATTAAACCTTTGATGCCATTCTTACGTACATAATAGCTTTTAATAACTTTGATAGGATGTACCTAGTTACACACATTATCCATGGAATCCAAGAATTCGAAAGAGTAATCTCTTGAGATTTTTTTTAACATTTTGAGAATTGAAGAATGAAATGTTTTTTTGCACTTTTATAATAATTTAATATTCAGACTTAGTATTTTTTAGATGACGATCTCACCTAGGAAAAGACCTTGGAATTAAAATTATAATACAGTCATTGGCTTCTCAATTACTTACTTATATTAAGAGTATTTAACATCCCAGAAGACGGTCGTTAATTAATAAGACAAATGAAAGATATATCCTATTGTACAAAATTACTTTTTTCAAAAAATAATAAAAAATATCAATACAATTTTAATTTATGATAATTATTTTTATTTATCATGGATTTTTAATTACTATATTGGTTACTAATACATAATTAACATGTATTAATCATATTTAATGTTCTTTAAAATCAATCAGTAATATAAGTTTTAATATCTTACAATATCCTTAAGCGTTTTCACCTCTTAGATGCTTCACATGTTATATATTTTAATATGACTCAGTTTTTCAGTGCACTATAACAATTACTGGACTAACCATAATGGTCCACCACTAGTTCAGATGTCAATTAAGGGTATTAAATTTCCTTTATGTAATTAAGTACTCAAGAAGGGCTCTGACTGTAATCCTTATTACATTTATTATCAGTAATACGATCTTTACAAGGCACAAAAGTTTATAGAAATACGGAAAGTTTAATCATTTATTAATTATAAAAAACGAAATGGGATTTCCTTTAACTTCACATGCCAGAATTTAAAACAACTTTGCTCAGAAATTACAAAAATCAATTACAGTATCATTATATCAAGTACTGTACTTTTACAAGACTTAGGAATGTGTGAATTCTAATTGATATTTAATTAAATTTATTTGAATACTAATATATATTGTAGTACATTATTGTACAAATAAAACAAAAAATGCAATTAATTCACTGCTATTTCACAATCAATTTATATTTCATCACAGAAAAAAACTTACCGACATTAACAGCACCAAACATATTGCCGCAATTAAAATCAATGCCTTGGGCGACATAACGAATTGTAATTTAGGTGTCAAGTACTAATTAGCTAACATATATTGAAGTGAAGAGCCTTTATACAAACCTTATATGTATCTTTTTCGGAGAAATTAAAATCCCTATTGTTCATTCAAATTATAAAAAAAAAAAAAAAAAAAAAAAAAAACGGAAAGAAGACATTTTCCAGATAAATTGCGAAATGTTAATTATTTGCTTGTTTTTCAAAAAGTATTTTTATTTAATTTTTTTATTTCATTCCAATAACTAACTTGGAAAATATGTTTCAAAATTCCCATTCTTCCATGCAAACAATGGCAATGTGTTGCAAATGGAATGTGATTCATATTTCTGTCAAAAATTATTTCTTGGTAATAACAAGAAGTTATATAAGCATTATAATAACACAGGAGTTTTTTTCAAAATAAATTATAACATTAATTTAACAGTTAAAGCACGGCAGTTAATGAATTTTTTTAAAAAAATGTTAAAAAAAATTTTTTTAAAGTGATATATATATAAATATTTTTCAAAAAGTAGTTTTAAATCAATGGATATTTATAAATGCTTTAATTTATACTGAACACCTGTGATAAATAATAATTAATATAATTAACAATTATTCATTGATTTTCCCATTGTTCCTTTTATATAAATAAATTAGTTACAGTAACTACATGCATATTTCTGACTTGTGCACCTTTTATGTACATAAATATGGAAAATTCATGCAGGGAAAATATAGAACATTTTAAACTTTCAACTTTTTATTAATTTGAAAATTTTATCCCTTACACATGTTTCCAAACTACCATTTATTTCGAAATATATACTATGAAGTATATAAGATGAAATTAAGTGTGTTTATAACGCATTTGTGTGTGTAGTGTATGCATACTGCTAATATGTATATTTAAGTATCAGGAAAAATCGCACAAGTTACTTATATTTTTCTATTATTAAATCTT
>JAPDSC010079867.1:170179-181058 GCA_026290005.1 Latrodectus geometricus
TAAATCTTTATATTTATTCAATGAGTATATATTAAGATTTAATAATATAAAAAGTTATAAAAACAAAATTTTATCTAAGATTAATTTAATCTTTATGACTTCTCCAAAAATAAATTACGATATGAAACAATTCTCACGTATTTGTAGGTATGTTATTGTGATACTGATATATAAAAATGCTAGAATAGTAAAATCGGTTTTCTCGTTTTACTAGCAGTCAAGAAAAATGTAACTTTTTAAAACAGAAATATTTCTTTACTTGCTAATAAACTTTATTAATACTCTAAATAACTATTTATTGTTATTTTTGGTTTTATATATATGCTCACTTTTTGACGCAAAACTATTTCGATCTGCATTATTGCTTCAAAGGGTTCTGAGTCGTTAATTGCATCCATGCTTGAGATAGAAGATGAACCTATAAACAGACGGCAAGAGATGAACCATTTTGTAGCATCCTGAATAACAAAGAAATGGAAGCATATGTCATTTGTGACTTCAATATTCTTTATAATTTTAAGGTATTCTATTACCATTTAAGAATTATCAAAGGGACAAGGTGGATGGAACTTGACCAAACTCATTTCTTCCATGCCAAAATTCTTATATTTACAGTTATTTTCTAGGCAAAAAGCCCAAAATAAAGAAAAACTGTTAATCCATCACCTCACAACTGGTATAAAACAAAAGACAATGACTTTATTTCTCATTTGTGGCAGGTATAGACCAACACATGTCTGTCACGACTTGCTAATGGGCACTTAAAAAGTCTAGAATATTCGGGGAATAGAAAGAGTTGCCCTAAATGCCAGCAAAAACAAGCATCACTTCAACACATCTTGGACTGAACAAGAATATTTATAACTGTCCACTTCTTGTGTATGGAACTTCATTAACGTTAACGATTACATTGATATGCTTTGACAGAATCAGACCAGATGGGAGATTACAAACAACAATTATCAAATTGCTTGATTAATTTGATAGCCAGTAAATGATTAAAATTTTATAAAATGGCATAAAATTGTAAGCTAAATATAAAAATTACTTATTAAAGTAATACTATTCTCATTCTCTAATTTTTATATTGTATGATTTCTTTTTCAATATTGTTGGGCAATATAATAGTTTGGGGAAAAAGAAATCCATTATTTTTACTTGAACTTTATGTAACTTCTTTTGGATTCACTTTGTAAAAAGGTTTAAAACAGCTTTCATGTAGAATTTTAGGTCTTGCGCGTTACGACTGCTGACATGCGGTTAACTTCGATCATTTTTGATATTTTATAGACATTTTCGACCATGCTGTATCCACATGTGAGGTGCATCTCTAACATCAAAAATACCCGAACGGAATCGACGAAACAAAAATTATACGTAACTGGTTGTTACAGTTTTATATAGGACGATAAACACCTTACACAATTTTAGCCACCCGGCTATCTTTTTCGCCGTTACAAGATAAAAACGAAAATGTATCGAATTTTCTGTTTGTTGTCTTCCATTTTTAAAAACCTTGTACTCGTAACTGAATGAATCAAACAAAAAACCGCAAGAGAATATTTTAGTGTCAAATGTCACCTTTCCAACGAGCATAAATCTGAAATTGTTTGATAGATACCTCACGAGATATCGATCACTACAGACGTCTGCCGAAAAAATAATGGATTACTTTTTCCCCAAACTAATATTTCAGCTACCAACTTAATTCTCATGAAAATTCTTTAAATTTTCGTTAAATCAAAATTTCATTTTTGCAGTTATTTGGCTATCAAATCTCTGCATTTGAAACTATTGATTCATTAATTTTTATATGTATAAAAATAACTGTTTAGATAAGTCCAGTATCGAGTCAGATTTTTTCGAATATTTCAGATATACAACGTGAATTAAATACAATACAAGATAGAGAAGAATTGTATCAATGACATTAACTTCTTGTATTATTTTATGTAATTCAGTAAAACAATAACTGTTTCAGAATAGATGTGCCTGTCACACATAGGTAAAAAAAAAAAAAAAAAAAAAAAAAAATCATGAATTTCTAAGAAGTTTCTTTAATACATCCCATCATTTATACCTATCCAACAATACAAATTCAGGAAAGATCTATCAACGGTTACATAACTATGAGGATAATCGAATTTATTGCGCAAAATAAACATCTCCTGTACTGTCTTTAAACTTGATGTCAAAATATTTCAACACAAGTTTAATCGAAAAACCGATTTAAAAGCTAATAGAACTGTATTTTCTTAACACTTAACACACCGGGGATTTTTTTTATTCGGCAAAATTAATGGGAAAATGGGTCAAATGACCCCTTTCGGTAGTTTTAGTGTTAAAGGTATTATCATAAATTCATGTTTAAAAAATAGATTTTGTCACACTAAAATAAAAAAAAAAATTATTAAAAAAAGTTTATTAAAATAAAACAGCTATTATTTGATACATAGAAGTAGGTATACCACAAGGCTAAAAACAAATAATCGAATATTTCACTGACCATAGAAAAATAAAAATAGTTTTGAACAGAAAAAAATTTAATTCTAACTTCCAAGATTCATATATGAAAAAAAAATTAAAAGATGTTTTTCTCAAATTGTTATTTGAGAAGAAAACAAAACGGAGCCTCTTGTCCGAAATTCACTTGTAAAAGTTAAATTCTTTATTCGACTTTGTCATACTTGTTATAGCTGGTTTCATCTGTTCTGTGAGGTTGATTTCTTTACTTTTACATTAGATTTTTAACGTAATCCAATTAAATCAGGTCTTACGGTGAAAAACCAAATGTATAAGGAGGTTAAAAATTTCAGCACTAAAACGATTAGAAAAACATACTGATGACATAATCGTATAATGATTTCCATTTAATCTCTTGTTGAAGCTTCATCCTGCTAGAACGGTTTTTAATCCTGTGTTTGTGGTAAGAAACAGAAATGCACGTCATTGTCAAGCTAACAAAATACTGCCCAGAATTGCGATGCACTATCTAGTAGAGATGTAAAATTTACGGAAAAAAGCGGGATTTAGGGAAATATTGAGGGAATAAAAACTCAGCCAATCATATTTCGTTTAATAGATTATTTTTTTGCATATCTATAAAGTGAAGTAAAACTGGCATCTGTAAATAATTTTTAAGCAAAGTGATACTTCGTTTTAAAATTTTTCTACAATAAGTAACAATTACGATGGTATAAACACAAGTTGAAACGTCACCAATCTCTACAATGGCCGGCATCTTTTCCCAAATGTTCTGTGAAATTTCTATTGTCATACATAAAAGAATAAATCATTTAATAAATGAATTTATATATATATATATATATATTACGTGGTTTCAATGGTGAAAAACTTTTACATTAAGAAATTTCAGATTTTTACACAATAAGATTTGGGAACTTTTGAAAATTCACGGAAACTTTCAAAATTTCCACGGGAAAAAATCCCGATTTTTCCCGTCCTTACAACTCTACGACTTAGACGCTCTTAAAAATTGCTTTGACCAATTCTTAATGATGTTGCACAATTTTCTGAGCGTTCCGCACCAAAATAATAAAACGTTTTGACTAAAAAACATGATAAACTGAATATCGGTCCATTTTAGGGAAAACAAAAAGTTCAAAACAAACCAAAACCTGTAAATCAGTTTCCTTTTAATCCCTTCTCATGCGTGCATAATTTCCCTCCTATTACTCTTCCTAGAGATTTATTGAACTAAAAAATTCACTACCTACTACCGTGAAATAGTTATATATTCTTAGTATTTGGCAGATATATAACTTCAGAAAAAGTGGAAAACGAAACAATCACTGTCTTATTCAGATGATAAAGCCATAAAAATGAGTTAAATCAGAATATTCAAAGTAGAATGCTTCAAGAAATAGAAAGATGAATTCACTCTGAAAAATTGCAACTCTATAAAAAGAATAAAAAATAAACCTAATCTAAGTAAGAATCTTCTTCTGTTTTAAATGGAATTATCTATTGGTAATAATGTAAAAAGTATTTAAGAAATAATTAGAGATAGTAAACATAATTGAACGCAATTTATTAATCAGAATACTCAGAAAGTTTATGGCAGTTATCAAACGATCCGATTTTTTATTGGAAACAACTTAACTGTTTAAGAAAATCTACATTCACGGCTAATGTTCAACCTATATTACGTTATGCAATTCCTGTGAAGACATGACAACAGTATTTCTAAACTCAAATCTTATGAAATCAAAACTCTAAAATATTTATGTTGCACATGCACTTTATTACCTTTACAGCAATTAATCTTTCCAATGTGCTTCTTTAAACTAAAAGTAATCGACTGACTTTTTCTGGTGCAATTAATACATTCAAACAACTAAGAAAATCATGACATAAAAATTTATATTATTGATATTTTTGGTCGTAACATAAATCTAACTGAAATAAGAATGATTCATTTAAGAAATCTTTTCTTCAGTTTTAGGCTGTCCCCCCCCCTTAGAGAATAATGTGTCATTCATTACTTGCAATTTCACAATAAAAGTTTAATTCTAAAAATTTACAGTAACTTACATTCAGAAAAAATATTTCAGGAAATGACTTATTTAAATTAACAGGAAAATTTCTCACAAGAATAAAACAAAATCTAATATCTTAGAAATTGAGAAAAAATTTTCCTCGTTTATATTTACAGATGTTAAATAATGTTTTAAATCAACTAAATTTCTTTAAATTTAGTTTTTCTTAGGAATTCCTATATCATAAAATAATTACTTATGATCCTAAAATGTCTTAAATAGAAATTAAACAAGTTAAATTTGTGCCAGTTATTTTTTTCTACTTTTCCTTAATTTTTTCTACCAAAATATTATTTGGTTTAGTTAAAAGCATAATTTTTTAACAAATTTAAAAAATTATGCTTTTAACTGAACCAAATATTTTGGACTTCTTTACTGCTGACCAAAAGTGTTAAACATCAATAAGAAAAGTATTTGAAAAATATTTGTGTAACTCTTTTCATAGGTGCAAATTGTTTTCAGAATCGATTAATTTCCCATTTAATGATATACCAGAGTAAGCACAAAACTGCAATAACTTATAAATATAGCATTAATAATTTCGTTAAAAAATTAATTCCAAGATAGTGCATTCATTTCTCATGTTTTCATTTAGGTCTTTTAAAGTTGGACCTTGCCTGCAAACTTTGTAGCTGTGTGCATGCTAAACCAGTCTACCAATAAGTTTCATAAAATGTTCAAATTCTGCAGCATTATATACAGGTCAAAAATATAGATCGTAAGTTTTATTGTATAATTATGCAACATTTAATAAAATTTATAATGTAAAATATAATAGTTCCTTCGATATAAATAAAATATTAAAATTGTAGATATAGCCTAAATATTTATTAAAGGAAAAATAAACACTAAAACAATTTCCAAATATGAATATAAATAAGTATAAAAACTTGAGCTTCATTTCAACACTGCTTCAATATTGAGGTATTGAACAAAACTGAATTTAGAGTCATTAAAAATACAAATGTCATGCCAAATCCCGCAAGTTATTTATAAACTGCCAACGCCTATTCTAATGAATACAATACTCATTCCTTTTGTTTCATTTTTTTTATCATGAAATAAAGATTATATAATTGGGCTAAATGACAAAGATCAACTATTTGCGGTCAAGACAAAATAGTTACATGGATAGTTTACTTATATGAGCACAAATCTGTTCAAGGATACATATAGGATAAAATAATTAATAGCATTCCATCGTTCCCTCACACTTTGCACAATTAACAAATTTAAAGACTGGTACAAATTATCTTATGATTTTATATAACAAAAGTGTGTTAAAACAAAATGGTTCATTTTCATAAGCTCTTCAGAAGTTATCCCTAGTACGGGACATGAGCAACACATCTGCCTTGCAAACAGTATTTTGAAATCAAAATTATGATTTCCTAAAATACAAAAAAAAAAAAAAAATTTTTTTAAAGGAATTTTAAAACGTTATGTATAAAAATACAGAATAAAATAAAATCTTGGATATAGTCTTGAAAATACTCTGAAAAAAAAAAAAATTGCATTCACATGAAACTATATCCATTCTAAAAGGGGTGGGGCAAGATATATTAGGCTTTAATATGTATTTAATATACTTTAAGAAAGCAACAATATAACTCACTAATGATGAGAAAGCTTATAATTTTTATTTCAAAAACGGTAACAATTTAATAAAGAATATGGAAACAAATTTTGTTTTCCAAGTATGATTCAAAATTTTCATTAATTAAGAAACATCAAAATAGTTACCTTCTTAATACAGTTCTATTAAATAGAGATTTGATAATCTTTTTTTAGTTTTCTTAAATAATTTTTGATTATTTTAAATATGGAGAAACTAAGCTCTCTTGAGGCAACTCTTAAGGAAGAGTTGGTACAAATGTTGGAGTAATACTTAAATTTGAGACAAAAATTATTGGTTATTAATTTTAAAACTTTCAAAAATCCATATCTTACTAACAGAATATACTATGGTTATTTATATCCAAATAGTAATATCTCAAATTTTTGCAATTGACAAAAATTAAGAACTGACACATCTTCATGATATAGAAACAGGGACCAAGCAGCAAACTTGACATTAAAGTTATTTAATACCACATACAATAATTCAAACTATGTATGAGCACCCCCAATAATTAATTTTATCAATGGGAACCTATGAGTAGTTAAATAATGCATTGTTATTCTAGTAATAGATTGTTAACACAGGATAAAACACCAAAAATTGTATTTAATTGTAGTTTTACCATTCACCTTTTCTTTGATATCAGCATATTTTTAAGCAATAAAGTTAAAAAATGATTTAATGTCCTAAATGAATTTTTAAGCAGTTTTTGAAATTATTCATACTAAAATATTTCTGTTAGGAATTTTTCTTCGAGTTCATTTTACACTCAATTGTGTGTGGGGGGAGGGGGCTTTTGTATTTAATAACATACAAATACACAAAATTAAAACATAACTTAATAATGTTAAATACTTAAAAACATCTTAGATATGGTTGAAAAGTCGAGACAGTAAGGAAATTACAATAGGAAACTAAAAAAGTAATCATATATAAGAATTTACATATATATGTTTTTATATATAAATTATTGTTTATTACTCTTTAAAAATTTAATTTGAATTCATTAACTCCAATTAATTTAAATCTGGACACAATTTTGAATAGAAAGAATTTTTTTTTCTAAAATTATTATATAAAAATATTTCTTTTTGTGACTTTGGTAAGTGATTTTAATATGTTTTTAATTTTTATGTCATTACCCTTTAATTTTTATATGTCATGAAACAGAAATTCAATCATATGTACAAATAATAAAACATTTCATAATCACATATGCAAAAAATGTAAATTCAACCTTTAATTATTTAAATTCTTTTCAATAAAATAGAAAATAAATGTAAATTAAGCAACATTCTTAATAAATTAAAAGCTTTGAGAGATTAATTTTTAGCTTGATTCAACTTATAAATACAAAATCTCAACAGTACTAAAAAAATTTAATTTAATCGAAAAAAGTTATAATTGGCTAACAAATTAAATTAAAAATATTAATTGAGAAAATGTCCAATATTGTGACATATATAATTTAATTTATTGCTATCTAAATCATTTTAGGAACAAGATTTTTAAACTTAAACAGATGCAAAAACAAATTATAAACTACAAAGTGATTTAAGAATAATTTAATTTTAGAAATATTTTCTAACAGAACTTTAAAAAAAAAAATAGAAATTTGTAATGTATTAATGGCAAAAAATAAAATAAAGAGCTTTTTGTGTATCATAAAACTCATGATTGTTATATAATGTAAAATTGTGATTTTAGTCAGAAAAGATAGCATTAATGTTTGAAAAATTTTAATTCTTTATAAGACATCATTTTGTTGGTTTAGAAGCAATTTGTTGAGCTTTCAAAACTTTAGCCACAATTTTCTGTTCTTCAATCAAGAAAGCTCTAATAATCCTATAAAAAATAAAACTGCATTAGCATGGAAAAATCTTTTTTAGCAAGAGTATAAAATACACATATATTGATAAATATAAAAACCTTCTTGAATTACTCTATTTTAGAGAAAATTAGATTAATTTCATTAATTTATTTTAAAATAAATTTAAACATTAATTTTATTATTTAATAAAATGTATATTTACAACTAGCCAATATAAACATACATTTTCACCTATATATTAAACAATTGATGATTTTTTTTTATTCTTCAGAGTGAAGTATACGACAAATAACAATATTCATGATAAAAAAAAATTCCATTTACCAAAAGTAAATTTCTTTCTACTCATATTTAAAACAGCATAGAAGTATTAACGATTAGAAGATAAATAAAAGTTTATTGCAATGGTTAGGGTAAACTTTTGGTTAACAAGAAAGAATTTGTTTTAGAGAATGTTGACAATGCATATTAAATATTAGAATCTAAATTTGTTGAAAAAATTTATTAATCAAGGCTATAGTAGTAAAAAAAACAACTTAGTATATATATATATAGTTTATTTTTAGTTGTTTATTACCTCACTAATTTGACATAAGAAATACCACAATACAATTGATATTCATATTACTCTTAAGAACATAATTATTAATATACTTTATTTTTAGGGTGTCTTCTTACATTTTATTCCATATAATTTTACTACAAATGAATATATAAAAAAATAACAAAACATTTAATATATGCAATGATTTAAAACTTTTAAAATAGTACACATGAAACAAAAATGTCTGAATTCTTTTGATATGATAAAATTTCAAATATTTTATAATTTTCAATTTTTATAATTCAAAAAACAAAAGATTTTTTTTAAAAAAAATTTATTAATATATCAGTCAAAAATAAAATCTGCAAAATTTGATAGCCAGTACAGGTGACAATGCAACAAACCTATAATATAGAGCCAGAACAGACTTCTTCAGTGATATGATCTATCCAAATGTTGTGCTCTTTGTTTAGAATTTTTGTAACTAAATGAAACTTAAGCTGTTCAATTTTTCTTTTAAAAATTTATTATTCAATGTTTGTGTGTGAAATTTCAATTGCATTTTACAATTTGAAGTTCATTAGAGGTTAGAAATTTATACAATTGTTTTAATTTGGAGTTTTTTTAAAAAAAAAAATTTATTTTGCTTTTAAGTAGAGCACAATTTAAGCTGACAATTTGATGAGAATGTTTACTTTATGTGCCATTTTTAGGAATAATTTTTGACATGAATCAGGGGTCGGAGTACAGAATTTTTTTTTTCAGGACACTATTTTCAAGAAATATCAGGACATTTTTCAGGACATATTTCAATAATTAAAGAAAACCAATGTTACCTTTAGTAAAGTTCCCAACGTTCTATTTTGAATTGGTAATCCGATAATGGTAAATCAGAGTGCATAGGTTCGGGTGAAATAATTGCGAAGAAAATTACAGATGCTAATTTTAATTTATTTTTCTAGAGCATCACAACACAAAACAAGCATTTGAAATCTATCACATGGCTTGAGAAGCCGATAGATATATTTTTGAGACTGGCGTCTCTTACACACATAATTAACTAATGAAGCTAGCTAAAGTAGCCCAAACAATTAACTATTCGTAAATAATTTTGACTGGTGTCTCCAATAATATATCCCTTATATAAGATGGCTTAAGAAGCCTAAACAAATAGATTATTATGAGACTGACGTCTCCAAATCATAACGATCCCCGATGGCTTAGGACACCCAAAACAGAAGTTGCAAGTTCCAGAGACATGTACACTCTGTTTCATACCCCTCTCTGTAATCATTCCGCCAACCTTTTCTTTTGGTCTCGAAGAGGAGGGGAGGAAGGTGTGGCCGGATGTTGTGTCTAAGTGCTTTCGATTCTCACACTTTTACATATTAATTTCTGTTTTACGCATAAAACACATTTTTGAAAGGAATAAACTATTTAATAAATTCTGAGTTTTTTAATTTTTAATACAACAAAATGAAAAATAATACAGAAATTTAAACTTTTTATACTGAACATTTTCTGAAAATTAATAAGTTACATGATAAATGCTTTAAATTAACAGTTCATTTATGTATAATTGAATAATGTTCATTTTGAACTGGATGCATTAGCATTTAATTCCAATAACTTAATACTGCACTTTTTTAATTTATCATTCCCAGATGCAATCTCTGCATTAGCAACAGACAGCATCATTTGTCCAACTTTCACATCACTCATATTATCATCATTGATAGCACATGCTATTTTTTTAGTTGCATCATCCAAAAGTTTTTGAGCTACACACTGATTATCAAGCAAATTTTTCTTTTCTTCCTCAAGTTCATTAATTTTTTCTAATAGGTGCGATTGTTTAAACTTTTTTTCACTAGTAGCTTCTACATCTTCCTCGTCCTTTCTTTTCTTCTCTAATTCTGTTACATCTTTTGATTTTTCCATATATGATGCATATTCTGCATGAGATTTCTGAATATAATGCATCATTTCTTTGGTATAGGGAATGGAGGAAACAGAATTGCCATGCATTCGAATAACATCATGACAAATCCGTAAACTTTGAACGGTTAATTCCGATAAAGAAGCTCTCTCCTTTGTCACAACATAATTGTTAGTTGAAAACCCTCTTTCTGGTTGGGAATTTACATTCAATAACGACAAACATGCTTTAACCACTCTAGAAAGAGTAGGATATTTTATATAACCACCAGCATCTTTTATATTGAAAACAGCATTCCAATATTTACAGATATTTTGATCATTATCATAATCATTCACAATCAAAGTCACATCTTCACACATGTAAAGAATCCACTCTTCATTCA
>JAPDSC010079873.1:7244-27099 GCA_026290005.1 Latrodectus geometricus
AAGGCGGTGGTGAAAAAACAGTTGCTGGTAAATAGAAATGTTGCATTTAATTAAATGAAGTTATTAATTTAATTAGCAAACGGGTTTAATGTAAACACTCTTAATAGAACTTTAAGAAATAATGCTCAACAAATCAATAATTGCAGATTATAGATCTGAGTAGGAGATCAAATTTTATTCTTTCAATAAATGTATAAAATATAGTAAAGACAAGTGATGAAAAGTCTTTGCTAAGTAGAAGCAAGTTCAGTAAATATCAATGGGGTATTTGGAATTCACACTTTTTCAAAATAAACTGGTTACCAAAAAACTAAGGATAAAAAAAAAATCAAAAATAACGATAACTATCAAAATTAAGCTAATCTCAATGAAATTTGAATATGTTGGTAAGTAAAAGGAGATGAACAATACAACTTTAAGCAAAATAGTGGCGCTGTTGTAGGAATAAGTCATTTGAGAAGGAGAATAAAAATAGATGTCTCAGAGCATTTATTGTTACCTGTTTAAGATAAGAAAAAATAACAATGCTTTCCAAGTATCATTTAACAGAAATATTCTAATAGCAAACTATTTAGAGACTAGAGGCAAGAGAAAGTTAGATGTGGCTAGACGGCTGAAGGCGAGTCCATTTGTGTTTCATTGAATTTGCCAACAATTTCTAACCACTGTTGGTTGGTGGGGTTTTGTGGCGCAAGGTCCAAAAAGGACAAGCTGCTCCAATTTCTAACCACGAATTCCGTATGCAGGAATTCAACCAAGACGATCACGTGCTACCTCGAGTGCCGATGACAGATGTCGTTATACGCATGAAGGAATAGAACTGCAACTCTGGATAAACTAGGATACTCCCTCGATGTAAGCCCAGGAAGGTTGGTATCCAGATCAAACGTGCGTTGAAGGCTTCATGAACGTGGTCTTTAAGGGAGGAGACCAATCATTTGAGTCCCGCTCACAAGTGGGAGCTTTTGCAATTGGAACGTCAAAATGACCATTTGACGCGTGATCGAGGGAGAGCTGTTCCCTTTGTGGATGAGTTCAGGTTTAGCCTCGAAAGCGATCGTAATCTGAATTTCATTTGGAGAGAGCGTGAAACTCTTTTATCCATCAAACAGTGAAGGAGATCCGTCAGCGTCTGTGTTTAGGGTAGTATCTCTTTGGGGCACAGACTTCTATGTATTTTCCAGAAGAAATATTAATGCTCACACCTATAGAGGTAACAGCCTGGACTCGAATGTGGGCCATTATGCCTGAGTAATAAGTGATTCTTTGATTCTACAGGATAATGCGAGACCACTCAGGTCTCGCATGATTGATGTGTATTTTAAGCAGGAAAGCACCGCGTGTATATTGGGGCCAGCTTGATCAACGGACCATTACCCAATCGAGTTTGAGCCACACTAGGACAACGTGAAGATGCTCTCAATCACTTCCTTGGACCATAGCTATGCTTTTAACTGTTTTGTAAGGGCAATTTCTCACAATTCCTAGACAATTAATTGACCGCATAATTCGGAGCATTACACTTTGCAACATGTGTTTTATTTCTTCTCGTGGGGGGATTATACTCCATTTAAAGTTGCTTTTCCTATACTAAAATTATACTTCCCATTGGTGAACACCAATGTGATTTACAAACTGTTTTTCAAACAAATTTGGATTTACAAACAAATTTTCAAGATTTACAAAGTATTTTGGTTTTGAAGATATTGGAATAACTATCACAACACAATTGATTTTGTGAGTTCCCTATAGATTCAGTCTTGACTATTGTTTAAGTAACAGCTGATTTTCTGAATAAATTCCAATTTTCTCGACTGCTGCTATACGTAGGTGTTCTTAGCACTATTTTATTACATCCACTCTGGTGTAGAGAAAGGAAAATCACTTCAGCGCTAACTCAATGTAACAGAATTAAAGGAAAACTAAGCCAAGTTGATGAAGGGAAATCTTTGTAATTTGAAAATGTTCTCATTAACATTCAACAGATCGGCAATTTTCAGTAAGAAACTGCTCTGACGGTCCCTAGTATTTGTACTTCCTGACAGGTTATTGTGACCATTAAAATCACCAATCAGAAAAAAGGGGGCAGTTAACTGTTCAACTAAGTCATTTAGATCTTCCAGGTGATATTGTCCTGTGGTGGTAGATAAGTGATGCAAACTATTTCAGGTGATATGTATTAGTATAGCCATAGCTGTAAGATTGGCATTTAAAGAATGTAAAACAGTAGGGTATTTCTAAGATTAAAATATACAGACTAATAGAATTTGTGGAGTTTTCATTACAGAACTTTCTGTAACAATTATACAATTTTATCTGTAAAGAGTTCATAGGTTTCACAAAGTTTTCTTGACGACAAACACATGCGGAATTATGGGAAGACATGTTTGAAGTCCTCAAAATGAGAGCAAGTGTCCAGACAATATTCCAGGAGTTAATAGCTATTCTTAAATTTGAAAACCCCCTTTTCGGAGTTGAATGGATTAATTTTAGATAGAGTCACTGATGATCATGTCTTCTTTGGACGCAATGAAATTGCATCCAATTGAAGAGAAAAGATTTTCTATTTGCCAAACAGAACTTTTTAGTCTTATTTTCAAAGCCTTAAGCGTTTGACTTTGTAGAACACTTTTCGTTTTCTGCAAGATGAGACTGTCTGATGTTTTTTGGAAGTCACAGGAAATTTGATTAAAGGAAGAGTTACATTTTTTCTGTTTGGGTGCCAACAGTTACCCTGACTTTTTTCATTGCACTAGTATAAATAATTCATGCAGAGAACGAATTCGAGCTGTCAAGATTCGTCTAACTTCTGGATATAGGAAATGTTATTCTTAATCTTCACAGCTGATCTTCCTAAAATCCACGTTGGACATAAACGCGAGTAAAATGGATGATTACATTTACACATTTCTTTCGCTTGACTCAACATACCCAACTTCAGCACAAGAAATATTTTCTCTGCAAGACGTTTTAGAATACCCAAAACGCTGGCATTGGAAGTATCGTAATGTGCTGGATATATATGGATACACAGATAGTGACATATAGACAACCTTCAGGTAACTTAGGTGTATGAAATATAAGAATTAGAGATGATTGGTGTTAATAAACTTATCCCTATTGATCTTAACTGGATGGACATTGCATACCTTTTGACTCTACAGATTTTGAACGATTTTCTCTTCCGAGACATGTAAGGGATCGGCAGCTGAGATAACGCAGTAAAAAAAAAATTACCCGACTATGGGATATGACAACGAAATCCAAATTGGATAATTTGTGTATGTTTTTAATTGATCTGTTTTACTAACAGAAGAGGTTTTGATGAGTAGACCATCAGAGCGTAGCAGTTTCCAGAGGGATTTAACTGCACTAAGAAAACCAGATACACCCTTTTCAATAAGAAAGGGAGATACCTTCTTTTAATCTTATACTGAAAAATTTATAAGCAAAATCAATTTGTTGCTTTCGATGGGGAGATAAAATACTTCCAAAGGAAACTAAAATATTCAAGGTTTGATGGCACCACCCACCAGGGAGTTCTTAAAGGGGATGTAGATAACTGCAACAATGTTAATCAGATCTTATACGCTTTCAATACAAAATTGATACGTGCACCACCCTTAACAAGTTACCCAGTTAATGAAAGATTGCGTGATCTATACGAGAAGATTGTTGTAACGAATACCACCACACAGCCATTTATTTGAAGAAGAGGCCAAAGTAATGTCTATCTGCGGATCTCAATTACGAAGATCCTCCTCGCATGGCAAACACGCGAATATTGTCTCCCCTCCCCAGAGAAGCTAATAGTAACAGAATGGCTATAGCTACTTAAAGGAAGCGCTCAACCATTCGCGAGGCTACCACAACGAGGGAGAAGAGGAAAAGAAAGCAGATCACTGTAATACTTCGAGATAGTGACACCAGTGTTTACTTAAAGAAATTAAATGCCCCCGAGAGGCGATCCCAGATAGAACCTTTTTGAAGCTTGTACATGCGAGAATCCCAAGTATAGGGTGACTGTTCATAATTGTTTATATAGATAATGGTTCTTGAACAAGAACAAAAATGTAAAACCCAATGAATAGCAGTGCAGAACACAAAGAATTAGATTGATACTGTGATAAGAAACTGCCACATCCCTTGTCACACTTCAAACTCTGTTAAGGTAGAAACATACTGCTAAGCATTTCGCCTTACACAAGGAATTAATTTTTTTTTTTTTTTTACTACACGATTCTGTTTTTTTTCATTTAAACATATCTGTACCATCGTTTTTATAGAAATGAATTCAGGGTTAATCACTTGCATAGCGCAATTTCTTTGCGTATCCCATGTATTACAAGCATAGTATGTAATCTTAAGTCTAGAAATGTTATAATGGATAGCAGTGTACATTAAAAATTTTAGATTCAAACCTATTATCCACTTCTTAATAGCAGTAAGAGAAGCTCCTTTTCTTGGTAAACCTAGAAAAAATTGAACTTTATTAATCTAGACTTAATCTATAGTGCACTAAATAATTTCAAACAAAAATGCTATTATATATAATTGAAAATTCTGTTAAGTGCAGGAAACTGATTTCAGTAGTGTTGATAAATATGTAAAAAGCGTCGGTGAATAAGGTTGAAAACTAGAGAGCATTTATTACTGACAATTCATAAAGCAATTTATATATATATATATATATATATATATATATATATATATATATATATCACAGCAGATGAATTAAATTAATTGATAAACATAAAATTTGTGTCGAATGATAAGTGAAGTAAGAAATTGAAATATTAAACTCACTTGCTTACTTAAAATCTTTGATTGTCACATTATGCCCATTCTAGTGTTGACTTCTTTTTAAGATTAAGGAAATCTATTTTCAATTTAAGTGTCAGAAAAAAATTCTCCGAGTTATATGTAACGCAAAATAGTTTATGTACAAGAATTTTATAATGTTGAAATTTATAGATTACAGAGGTGTCATATTTAGTAAAATTAAACTTTTGGAAGTATCAGTTTTATAGTCCAATTACCTTTTTAACGTAAATTTTCTGTTTGTATTAGAGCTTTAATGAAAACAAATTAGGTAAACTGATTTTTGTTCAAGAAGTAAGCCATTTTATTAATTTATTTTACGAAGAGTTAATAAAGCAAAAGTATTTTTACAGGTTATCTATACACAAAAAACTTCTATGATGGCTTTTAGTAATAAATCAATTATTGTCAAGTTAGTGCAAGTTCTCCATTTTCTGCCTCTAATGTTACTTAATTCTGTTATAACTTCGAATTTTAAGGTAGATTAATTTAAAATTACAGAAATTTCCATATTTAAAGAAGAAATTTATCAAATTCTAAACTTGGATTCGAAGCAAGAAAATTCAGTGAATACAAAATATTGTTTGTAGAAATGTCTAAGATCGAATTTCCCCCATAAGGAGGATAATTAATAGATCAAAGGTTAAATATTGATTCCAAAACCTCCATAAATATCTATTTTTCAGATATGAGTTGAACGTACGAATTGAAGACCCGTAATATCATTTAGTTATCAGTAGTAATACCATTTATTATCTTGCAGTAAAAAGCTGAAAATCTTTCTCAGGTTAGAAAGACATTTACACTGAACTTAAAACTTTTAATTTATTTAAAATAAGTAAATTCATTTTTTGATGCAAAATTACCAAAGACAACAGATGTACTCCTATACTTCAAATTTCGACACCAGTCAAACGGAATTAGGGAGCAATGAGCGAGTAAAGCTATCAATCGGAATACTTAGTTTCAATTCAAAGACCTAACTTTCCAACTAGATTGTATTCAGTTTCTTTCAAGTTCACTACTCGAAACAAATAAGGGTTATAAGTCGATCTTGCGCCTAGAGAATTGTTTGGTTGATTGATACATTGACATACGTAGATTATGAGGCGAAAATTATTTGGTTAGTCACTTAGTGGTCATTTTATGAACAGTAGCAATACAATTAGAAGAGGGGGCCTACTGTTTAAAGTGAATTCATAGCTACTACAAACATCAAATTCATAGGTGGGATTCGAACCCACTAACTGTTGAACTGAAAGTAAAAGCTCTAACCATTGGGCTACGAACTTGGCTACAAGAAAAATTGAAATTTCTTTTTTAGGAAATTGATAGTGTTATATTTAAATGGCACAAAGTGTCCTGCTTAGAATAAACTGCACCAAACATGTTACATAACAATATTCTGAATTTTAATTAAGGATCTAAAATGTTAAAAAGCAAAATTCTTGTATACAATGTAGGTTGGTTGGGTTTTGTGGCGCAAGGTCCAAAAAGTACAAGCTACGCCAAATATACAACGAAGGAATTTAATAGAACGTAAAAAGGCAGTTATTACGGTTATAAGACTCCAATTATCTTGTCACGTTAAAATGAGTGATAGAATTAAAATCTTCAATACTATAGTGTTTAAAATCAAGGTAGTCAAAATATGCTGGACAGTGTACGGCACATTGTATGTAATATAATAGGTCTTAGGATCACTTGAAAACATATGAGTAAAATTAGTGTGCCAAATACGGAGATTAATAAGTTTTACATCATATCTGCTTACTGGCAAAACTTACATTGGAACTACATTTGGAATGACGGAATGTAGTTTGTTCATCGTATATTCCATAACTCTTGCTATTGGAAATTGATGAGTTTGAGTACATTTTTCAAATCAGAGGTATAGTTGTAAGTACGGGGATGTAATTTTTACTGCTTCTGCTTTATCATTGCTATCTGTACCCATGATTAGGTATTCAAAAGATTTCCTAATCTTTATTTCGTAAAGTTTCTAAGATGGTAAAAATTTGAGAAAATACGGTATAATACGTAGATATTTTTTTAATGCTTCCAAGGTCATGTTGATAAATTGCTATACTTTCAGCAGTATATATCGAACAAACCTTGTTAAGGCCGTAAATATATGAAGTGTTTTTAAAAAATATGCACCACGTCCAACATAATCAATTCTTTTGGAACCATCCGTAAAAACCGAAATCTATAAAGTCACTGAGTGCGATGAACGAAATTCGGTTTGTACTTAATACTGTTTATTGCACACAGCGATATTCCATGGAATATTTTTATAGTCAATGGTTTGAACCAGGACATCATAAGTTAGAGGCCAAAAAATTATTAGACTCGAACCAGGAAAGAGGAATATTTAAAAAAAGTCGAGCATGGTAAGGTCTCATTACAGTGTTTGACTTGTCGCTCATTAGCCATTTTTTTACACTCGAGAGCTAATTAGACCGATACCTATGGCTTAAAGTGGATTCCGAACCTCTAGAAACATCCAAGTCCAAGATAGGATTCCAACCAGTGAATTGTTGAACCGAAGGCAAGAGCGATAACCATTCGGCTACCAGCATTTGAGCAGAAGTGTACTCAGAACACAAAGAATGTTGCGCTGACATGGTTTTGAAATACTTTATATCCAGTTGGTGCCTTAAATATAGTGGTAATTAATGGTAGGTGACAAACTTTTCACAGGGGAAGTACGAAATGCACCTATACAAACCATAAATCAGAATGATAGACAGTATTAGCCTACGTAAGACACGATCTAGCAGATCCATATACAATAGAACCTAAATCAATTTGTGATAGTATAACAGATTAATAAACTCCAAGTAATGATGTGCGATCAGCTCCAAGTGTTGGACAGAACCCTGAGAATGTTAAGTGATCTCTGGATAAACTTTTCCAGATTTAGAATGTGGAAGGAACATTAATTTCTTTATTAAAAATTGACCCAAGGAATCGTAACTGATGAACCATTGGAATTGACACTGGCGAGCAGAGTCTGGAGGTAAGCTAGTTTTCCTGCAAAAATGCACACATCTACTCTTACTTGGAGATAAAGTAAGTCCATTCCTATCGCACCATCACATTTATTGCAACTGACATTCTAAAAGATATTCGATCTATGACACGATTTGTAAACCCTCAACATACAATTGCCTCAACATATAAACACTCTGGCTATATAGATAGGTACTTACATTTTAAAGTTATTCAAGATGCCATTATAGCCATTCGTAAAATATCTAAATCCCGCTGAAGATTGATATTTAAATAAATTCAAAATTCTTAAAAGTGCGAAATAGCAATTTTTTTATAGACATTTTATTGCAAGGACACATTTACATCATTTAAAATTGTAACTAAATTAAAAAAAAAAAAACCCCACTTTGTAATTCTAAAAACTCTACATACACATGACTAAATATGAAAAAATGCTGTATTACATTGAATTTTGTAAAAAAAGAAAATACAAGGTATTCTTTTAAATGACTACGTTTTCTATACTTCACAAGAAAATACAAAGCAAATGAATAAAGGTTAAAAAGGTTCATTTTAATCACTTTTGCACATGAAGACCATTCCGACCAAGAACTACAACAAGATTTCAATTCACTAGACATTACATATGGAAGTCCAATTTACGCATATTTAAACAGAATCTGACTGTTAATCAAGAAAATGTTTAATGATAATGTATAGCAGGGATGGCCAAACTTTTGAGATCCGTGGTCTACTCCACATTTAAAAAATCAAACGCGGTCTACCGATGGCAGAAATAACGTATATGCTATATATTTATTTTCAGTAACAGAAAAATGTATATTATTTAATTTTACTAAAAAAAAACTTAGTATTTACAATATAAAAATTTACTGACGAAAATAATCAATGTATTCATATACAAAAAAATTGACCATACAATTCACTTTGTTTAGATGAAATTTGACACTGTATGTCTGCGACAAGTTTATCATATTGTGGCTGATACGAGCTTATTGCAATGCGTAAACACGAAATTATATGTTCATCTGTTAAACGAGATCGAGGTTTAGTTTTTATGGCGTTCATGGTTGAAAAAGCAGATTCGCAAAAATACGTCGACCCAAAGTATGATTTCAAATACAAAATCAATTAAATATTTGGAAACGTTTCCTCCGAAATTAATTTCCGAAAATCAGTATTGCTAGATGCTCTGGATTTAAGAAATATATAGCATCTTAATTTAATAATTTCTTCCTTGACCGTGACTAAAGTGGTATCTATTAAATGTCCTATTTTTTTCATATATTCCATCAAGGTTGATATTTTCCTTAAATGGAAATATCATAAAATTGAGTATTTCTTCCAACCTAAATAAGTCCGTGAATCTTCTTTCAAATTCTTCAAACAAAACAACTAAGTGTTCAGCGAAATCTTCGAAGTCTCGGTTTGGATTATGGATGCACTCTTCCTCCATGTTTTTGAAGTTTCTCAATTCGTGTTTTCTTAATTGAGAAGCATACCTTTGTATCGTTTCTTTGAAAGTTTTAATCGCACTCCTCATGTCTGTTAAACATTTATTCTATCCTTGTAGATTTATGTTTAAGTCGTTAACTTTTGCAGTGGTGTCGCTGAGAAAAGCTAGTTTCATGAGCCTTTTCTCATCTTCCAATTCAGTAATGTACTCTCCTTCTATTTGTAGAAAATTTCTTTTTTTTGGTAACAGAATACGAAATCTTTTTAAAAAAGCACCACGGCTTAGCCACCTCACGTCTGTATGCAATAAGATCTCCGTACTCTGATTCAGTTACTTCCAAAAGTGCCCGAAATTGTAATCTCTGAAGAATTCTTGAACGAATTGAATTGACGATTTTAAAAGCAATTTGCGTTATATCATTTGACTTTAGTGTTTTTGAACACAATACCTGTTGATGGATGATACCTGGTAAAACTGGGAATTTCCTCATCATTATTGCATAAGGCAATAAAACCAGTTCGATTCCCGACCATAGCTCGAGCTCCATCTGTTGTAATAGAGACCAATTTATATATTGGAAATCCTGTCTTATCAATAAAGTTTTTAAATGAATTGTAGATATCTTGTCTCCTTGTTTGCCCTTCCAATGGAATTATAGTTAATAATTCTTCTTTTGAAGTCATATCATCGAAAATCATTCTCACAAAAAGGCATAACTGTGCAATGTCACTAATATCTGTGGATTCATCAAATTGAAGTGATAGGAACTTACAAGCTTTTAAATCGTCATTTAATAAATTTTCCAAATTATTCATAGCTTCAGTCCGTCGCATCACAGTGTTACGCGACAAAGAAATTTTATTGACGATATTACTTCAGATTTGTTTTTAAAATCGTGGAAAAGCACTACTCCAGCTTTAATGAAAGCTTTTTATCAATTCTCCATCTTCGAATGGTTTTTTTACAATTTATCAAAACTTCTGTAGTTTTAAACGACGCCAATGTTACTACTTTAGCTTTGGTGCCTGGTTTCATAAATACCGATTTCTATAAATGTCAATTTGACTTTAATTCATGCACTTTAACTTTTCGAAGTTCATTGCCGATTGGAAAGTCTAGCGTATTTTAAGTACATGGTTTTAAAATGTCTTTCGACGTTTGCTTTTTTTGGTAATACCACACTTGAATTACATGAGACAAACCATTTCTCCTTCACCATGGTTTTTTGTGGTTTACTAGTGCAAGGTCCAATACTGGACATTTCTTCACCGAACAATGTTTAAAACAAGAGACTCAATATTAAGAGACTAGTCAAATATATAAGATTAAGGATATTAAAAATTTAATTTTGACAATTTGTTTAATGTCAAAAAATGTTAATGCTTTATGTAAAAGGTCAGTGGCATTTTTAGCAGCAGTATCTGCAAGCTCATTCCCAGCAATGCCAACATGACTAGAAACCCAACAAAACACAATATCAAATCCTTTACTCTTCAATGTATTTAAAATATCTAATATTTCCACAATAACTGGATGACATTTGTCGTTAAAATGGTCTAATTGCATGATCACACTCCTGCTATCTGTATAGATACAGTGTTTTCGATGAGAGTTGGATTGTATTAGTTCTAGAGCACGTAAAATTGCAACAGCTTCAGCTGTGTAAACAGAGCATGATGTATGAAGTTTATATTTGTAAGATTTATTTCCAATAACAATACCACAACCAACGTGATCACTTGATTTTGAACCATCAGTGTAAACAGGAATGTAGGAGGAAAATTGATATTGAATGTATAAGAACATTTGTTGCAAAATAAGAGGAGCTGTTGCTGATTTACTGTATCCCGCAAAGGGATCGATTATATTAATAGGAGTGTTCCAATGTGGAAATTTCAGAGAATCTGTAATTTGGATTTGCACATTGGGGAAATCAGATGAAGATACAAAAGAGTTTGTACGTTCATAGAATGGTAGAATATTATGTGGTCGTGCATTATAAATCCTTCTTAGAGAGGAGCAGACAACCATAGATCTCAAAGGGTGTTGTGATGCTGATAATATTTTAAAATAATAATTTAGAGATAAGTGCTTACGTCTCAGATCAAGGGGGAATTGGTTACAAATCACATAAAGGCTCTGAGCAGGAGAAGTCCGGAATGCTCCAGAACAGATTTGCAAAGCTGAATGATGTACAGGGTCTAATTTGCGTAATACACGTGACCTAGCTGATCCATAAATTGCACTACCATAGTCAATTCGGGATAAAATAACCGATTGATATACACGTAGTAAAGCTTTACGATCTGAACCCCAAGAGGTATGAGAGAGTACTTTGAGAATATTTAGTGACCTTTCACACCTCTTACGCAAATCTAAGATATGTGGTAGGAAAGTCAACTTTTTATCAAAAATTAGCCCAAGAAATGATACTTGATTAACCACAAGAATAATTGTGTCTGATATCTTAATCTCTGGATCAGGATGAGGTCCAGTTTTTCTGCAAAAATGGATACATTTACTTTTGGAAGGTAATAAAGTGTGCCCATTATCATTACACCAAGCAACAAGATTATTGACTGCAGTTTGTAATTGTCGTTCAATAAGTTGCATATTGGAACCTTGGCACGAGATTGAGATCATCAACATATAATGTTCCACAAATTGATGGTTGTAATATATGAAGAATATTGCTGATGCAAATATTAAAAATAGTAACACTTAAGACACTTCCCTGAGGAACCCCTTCTGATTGGATAAAACAGATCCTATACGGACATTAAAAATACGAGAATTTAAAAAATTCTGAATAAAAATTGGTAAATTTCCTCTGAAGTTAAAATTAAATAAAGTGCGAAGAACTTCATAACGCCATGTCCTATCATAGGCCTTTTCTATATCAAAAAAGATAGACACCAAATGATGTCTCCGCACAAAGGCATTCCTAATTTGTGTTTCTAGGTATGCAATATTATCAAGAGTGGATCTACCTTTACGGAATCCACTCTGATAAAGCGATATGTACTGATTGTCTTCAAGTACATAAACAAGGCGGGCGTTCACCATACGCTCAAAAGTTTTAGCGAGGCAACTTGTGAGAGCAATTGGATGGTAGTTGTGAGGATCAGTTGGATCTTTCCCCGGTTTCAATATTGGAACAACTATTGCTTTGCTCCAGATACTGGGGAAAACATGTTCATTCCATATTCTATTGAACAGAACAAGAATGTTTTTTAAAGAATCACGGCTAAGATGACAAAGCATCTTATATGAAACACCATCTGGTCCTGGACTAGTATTTTTAGTTTGGGACAGTGCTCTCTGCAGTTCTAGCATAGAGAAGTTGCAATTATATGGGTGTATCACTTTATCATGAAACTTTATAGGGTTTTTTTCAGCTTGTTCTTTAATCCTGAGAAATTTAGGATCATAAGAGGCTGGACTAGATACCCTTGCAAAAGCCCCACCTAAAAGATTCACAATATCATATGGAGAAAAGTATGTGACAGCTCCTCTTTGTAATATTGGGATAGAGAAATCTTGATATAAGCCAGAAGTTGCTTTAACTTTCTTCCACAACTGTTTGCTGGAAGTTTATGGTGTGATGGAAGAGACATCTTATCCAAGATTCTTTTTGACTATTTCTTCGTACTCGACGAGCTAAAGCTTTAGATATTTTTGAAAGCTACAAGGTTTTCTATAGTGGGACTCCTATGAAAAATAGACCACAACCTTTTCTGTTTCTTGTATGACACTTGACACTCACTGTTCCACCATGGTTTATGATGTTTGTGTGGAACTGGGGAGCGCTTGGGAATGGTGCTTTTGGCTGCATCTAGAAGCGCATCAGTAACTTTTTGCACAGCATCAGCAATGTCCTCACTTTGAACCATGCTGTCAGTAATCACAGCTAATTGGGAGTAGTGTGGCCAATCTGCACGGTAATACGAATAAGAGTGGAAGACTTGTGGTCTACTTATACCAGTTTGAGTTACAATTAGAGGAAAATGATCACTTATATAAATCATCTTCAACTCTAAAATTTAATAAAGGTAAAAGTACTGGTGAACAAATAGCCAAATCTAATGAATGGAAAGTTCTAGAGGGTTGGTGGAAATAAGTTATTTCTGTGGAATTTAAGAGACAAATACTGTTAGTCGAAATGAACTGTTCAATTATGCGACCACGAAAATTGTATTATCACTACCCCATAAGGTGCTATGCCCATTAAAATCACCAAGCAGTATAAAGGGTGTAGGTAGCTGATCCAATAGATTGTTCAAATCACTTTCATGAAAAACAGTGTGGGGAGGCAAGTAAAGGCTTCAGATAGTAATGAGAGATGTTGTATGTACGCGTACTGCAACAGCTTGTAGTGATGTGTTGAGGGGCTGGACAGAACTAGGGAAGCTACAAGACACAAGGATGCATACACCTCCAGATACGGCATCAGGAGTGACATCTTTTCTCACAGTTATAACCACGCAATTTATAACACTGAGGTTTCAAGAATGTTTCCTGAATGGCAAAACACACTGGATTATACATATTAATCATGGTTTTGATATCTTCTATATGAGTGCGAAAACCACGACAGTTCCAAGATAAGGATACCATTAAATAAAATTAGATGTTCCGGCCTCGGAACAAGCCATCTGGGATTCAGATGAATCTTCACTTTGGAGTGTTTCATCATCTGAAAGATCTAACTTCACTGCACCTTTTTTGGAAGTTATAGTTCTTTTACTTATAAAAGGTGATTTGAGGGCCTCTTTTGGATGCTTCAATTTTTGGGATCTTTGGGATTTTGATTTTGCGAAAGACTTTGGAGAAATATGTTTTAGAATGGGAGAAACATTAGTATTAAAAATATTTGAGGATAGTTTTGGAATTGGAAGACTTACACAATGTGTTTGGGTACCACAGGATTTCATAACTTTGACAGCTTGTGAATAACTAATACCTTGTTGAGGGGTACGGGATGACACTACACGCCTTGCTTCGGGGTAAGATAAATTTTGTTTTATTTTTACAGTTGTAATTTCCTTTTCTAATATCCATGTTGGACACAATCGGGAGTAAGAGGGATGTTCACCACTGCAGTTGACACATTTTTCTAGTAATTGACATGTATTGCTGTCATGTCCAACGGAAGCACATCTAGCACAAGTTAAGATTCCCCTACAAGTATTTTTCCCATGTCCAAAGCTTTGACACTTAAAGCAATGCAAAGGGTTTGGGATATATGGTCGAATACTACAATTTAGGTAACCAGCTTTAATAGACTGAGGTAGTGTAGGTGTTGCAAATGTGAGTAAGGTGTTAAGTTTTCATAATTGTGCCCTCTTTCCTAACTGTAATGCATTATACATGACAAACTTTTTGTCAACGAGATTACTTAAAATTTCCTCCTCTGAAACATTGAACAAATCAGCTGAAATCACTCCCTGTGTAGAATTTAACCTAGTATGGGCAGATACTATAACATCAATGTTACCAAGACATTTCAGTTTTAGAATGGTTTCGGCCTGTTTAACTGATGAAATCCGGTGATCTCTTGATAGAAGTTTCATCTTGCGAACATTTTTGATATTTCCAACTGTAGCAATAAGACTTTTATTTATTAAGAAAGGAGAAACGTTATCAAAATTGCCCTCAGTTCTTTTAATGACAAAATATTTCTGATCACATATCATTTGTTGCTCCATAGGAAGTAAAGAATTAGAAGAATATTCCATAAAAAAATTTGAATTAATTCAGGGTCCAACCGCACCACCCACCGCGGAGCCCAACAAGGGGATGCAGGATAACTGCAACAGTGCTAGTCAGGCCCTATACGCTTTCAATACACCTCTGAAGTGGCCTCCACCCTTATCGAGTTACTCAGCCGATATATGATCGCTTGGTCCATTCAAGCTGATTGATGACTTGAGGACCACAACACACCTCCCGTTTACCTGAATCAGAGGCCAAAGTAATGTGTTGGTCTCTGGGAGCCTCAATTACCAGGATCCTCCTTTCCAGGGACGCGGGTCTCCACGCACGGCAAACACGTAGGTGATTTAGTCCCCAGGAGAAGCTATTAGCAACAGGGCGGCGATAGCTGCTCAAGGGGAGCCCTCAACCTTTTACAAGGCAACCAAAATGAGAGAGAAAAGAAAAAGAGTAGGGGAGAGAAGAAAAGAAAGAGGACAGATCACTGGGGTACCTCGGGATTGTGACACCAGTGTTTACTTAAAGAAAGTAAACCCCCTGAAGGGTTCTCCTTCACCATAACAAAAAAGAAATCATCTTCCCACTCATTGTGATAATGGTATGTTTTAGTTCTCTTAACACTGGGCCTGGCTGAGTCATTTTGGACGGGTTGTTGAAAAACAAATTCAACAGTTTCATATCAACAGTTTGAGCATTCAACAGTTTTGAAACAAATTTGTATCAGTGCTGTAGGAAGCGAGCGACCTGCCATATAAGAAGATTAACTTAGAAGTGAAACTATACGGCCAGAAGTGACGAGTAGATTAGACGACTAGGCGCTACCATGATGCGCCGGCTACTGGATATAATTTAAGCATCCCACTTGTCGAATTGTTTCGATTTAATTGGACTGTAAGACGAAAAATTAAGTGCCTTACTTTGCACAGTTTGTTTTAGGTTTTAAAGCAAAAACTGTAGTAAATTTTTATTTTAAATAATTCATTAATTCTATGACATAAGTCATAAATTAAATTGCTAATATTCAAGGTCACGCGGACTACCTAAAATGTCTTCGCGGTCGACGTCTTGGCCATCCCTGATGTATAGGAACAAGATTTCTGTGGCAACTAACCTTGGATGATATAACAATTAACAAACCATTATGAGACATTAACAAAACATCACGGACTACGGTCTTATTCTTACTTATAAGAATTTAAAACTTTAAAATAAGCTGAACTCTTTGCATATCAAATGAGAACACACGAGATTTTATTTTAAAACAAAAAATTTAAACAAACCTAACCACATAACAGTAAATATGAATTTGGTGTCACTGTAATGCCTTTTTATAGACTAAAATTGATTGTACCAAAGTTTATATACTTTTAGAGAGATCTTAAGCCATTATAAGCATCTACGTTACGCCAGAAACAGAAATAACCTCACAAAATGTTGAACTGAAGGTTTGAGAAATGCGATTTGTACAAGAAGTCTTAATTTATTGCGTCAAGTGAAGTTTCGAGTTCTGTTTTAGTGAAGTTATAATTAATCGATTTTTAGGCTTAATGCATAAACACTGAATTTCGGTTTTGTCCGATTACCTTATGCTCACTTTCTGCACGAAGTGCATCTACAGAATCTATGGGAATGTAAGAGAACCAAGTTAGGAATTAGATCAAAATCAAGTCTTGAGCATAATGATTCTTAGATATATTAATAATTTGTTAAATTAAATAGAAATTCTTAAGTGAAAAATATAAAGAGTATTTTCAGTGAATTAGAATTGAATCTGAGATTCTTACATTTTTTAAATAATCATTGCTTGTGAGAAAACTTGTGTGTTCAAGTTAAATATTTATTATTTCTATAAATTTGAATTTCAGACATTGTTTGAAATTCATTGTAGTTTATTACCATGATATTAAGTAAGAAAGGGATATTCAGATTTGAAATCACTGCATAGACAGTTATTTTTCTCAGACTTTTCAAGAGATCTTGATGGATAGGTTTGTTAGGACGTTCTCGTTATCGGAACGACAGTGAGAACGCCCTAACAAACCTAAGAGAAGAAATCTTCATAAGGTTGTCAAGTATACATCGTAAAAGAAAAATGCACTACATTTCATGAATGTAAAATGTTCAAAGGCTTAAAAAAAAAAAAAAAAAAAAAAAAAAATAGATATTAACTGTACCTAAAGCTCAGGTGTTCACCCGAAAACCACAAGGTTGAGATAGCCTCGTTAATTAGGGCACTGTTATTGGAAGATAGTGAGTTTGAATCCCGATTTAAGCGATGATTAGTGTTCACCAATGGCCGCTGAGTCATGTTAAATAGGTCATAGTTACTGTGTCCTCCAAGTGAATTGGATACCTTTTTATGTGACAGGACAAGTATCAAAACGGGATGTTTCACACTTTAATGCAGGAAAGTTATGCGGCAAAATAAGTTCTAGAAACTAAATTTTGCATCTTCAAATGGAATTTCAGGTATAGATTTGTATACATCACACATTTTATTTGTTAACTATGTTTACAAACTTTAGCAACAAATTAAACTCAAGTCTAGACTACGTTACAATACTTTCGACCAACGACCTGCTGAGAAAAGCGAAAACTGTTTCGCTGAAGAGAAAAATATTTTTTTGGGAATTTGAAAAAATAGTAAATATTAAAAACTAAACTTTGTGGGAATATAGAAAATATATATAGTAAATAAAGTATAGAAAAAAACTGTGGGAGTATAGGATAAAAGGTTTAAATACAGTAAATATTTTCTTTACCCAGAGGTGAAACAATAGACACTTAAAAAGATAGAAAAAAGTTTTTTTAAACAGCAGTTTTGCAGTGGAGCGTTACTTTAATTTACTACTCTGTTGCATAAGCAACTCTAGGTTTTCAAAGAGACATGTTTAAAGTTAAACTTAAAAAGTCAGTTTTCAAAGTTTTGGTTACAGATTTTAAGTTAGTAAGATCAACGTTGTGATTTAATTTTCACTTCATATTCAATTTTCAATTCAGTCTTAGAAAAAACCTAGATTGGAAAATAGAATAAAGTTTTTATTTATATAGAATGAATCATTTGTCTCATTTATGTAACAATTTTCTTAAAATTTAATATTACATATATTTAGCATTAATTTTGTCATTGAACTTATCTTTTTTCAATCTTACCTACTGCTTCTATGGCTTTAACTACTAACTGCATCATAGGAAATTTCTTCACAGGTGAAAGAGACTTCTTGGGCGACAACTCGAATAATTTTTTCCTATCTGTTGCCTTATGATTAGTAGCTGGTATACTTGGTGAAAGACTAGACTTTTCAGCCATGAGAAACCTTAAAAAAGAGAAAAACTTCAAATCGATGGCAAAACATTAAGTTGAAAAACAAAAGCCTATAAAATGTCATCTAATTTATTTTTACTCTAAGTATCCTCCTTTTGATTAAAAAAAATTCGACAAAAGTATTAACCCTTTCGATATTCACTTTAAGTCTACTACATAATTTTATCTATCAATGATTTGTTTTTGGATCTAGGTATTCTATACTCAAGGGCTAATCGAACCAAAGCCTACAAGCTTGTCTACTAAAATTCATACTTTCAAAAAAATTCAATACTTATTTTTGGTGAAACTTAACTGTTCGATAAAAACAATTTAAGAAATTTGTTTTATTAGACATAAGATTCGATACAATATCAACTCTTTCAATATATCACGCATACAATAAAACATTGTTTAAAATATACGTTAATGTCACTAAGATAAAATAGGCACTTCATGCGTATTATAATCGATTTTTGATCTCGTAAGTGGTTACAGCATTTTAACCAAAACAAATCAATAGGTAATCGTTATATTGTAATAAATGCAATATATAGGGATATATTGACAAAGAATAATTAAATCTTTGTAAATATATCAATTAACTATCCCTAGCGATAAAAGTATGAACAATTTATTGAAATAAAGACATGATTGACTCAATTTTTACATACCTAATGAGCTCATTTATATACAGTCGAGTTAATTTCATTTGTTGCTCTAGTCATTTCTTGCACAAGTAAGCTAATTTTAAGAAAGACTTCCAACTTAAAATCGATTTAGAATCATTACAAATATCTAAATCCGATTCAAACCCCGGACTACCACAGTATTGAAATAATGTTCCAAACAGTCAAGAGAAACTAGAAATGTTTTTTTTTATAAACTGAAAACTAGAGCAGAGAGAGAGAGAGCTGTCCTCTCCGTACCATGAAGTTCCAAAAAGACTTTTGGTTTGACCATGTGATATCTGATCTCTAACACACCAATAGTTTGGTTTTTGCTCCTTATTAAAGTGCTTATGTTATCCTTATTATTTAAAGTATTTATACTTATTGTGTTTCCATATATTAACAAGTTGCATTAAAATAAAAATAAAAAAACTAAATTTTTTTTTTTTTTTTTTTTTTTTTTTTTTTAATATTTTAAAAACACTAGACCTACACACTCGTAGTTCAATTCTGGATGCCTGATGGCATGTATCAAAGATATTAATAAAAAATGTTCAATTGGTTTTAGACGTCAGTAAGACTAATAATTGCTGAATTTTAACTTTTTGTAGACTTAAGTCAACCGGGAACTAAAACTTAAAGTGAATTGTAGTCGAAAGTATTATAAAGATTCGTCCACGGTTTGGGAATTGAAGTCACAAACTGAAGCTCCTTTTTACACTCAAGCTAATTATACAAATCTGTAAATCAAGCTACGTTTGCGTATGGCTGACATAATATGAATAATGAAGATGGCCGTGCATCTGTTGAAGTTGATTGAAGGATCTTTTAATAACTCTGCTTATTTAAATTGGAGTAATACTGTTGCGA
>JAPDSC010079873.1:52326-96267 GCA_026290005.1 Latrodectus geometricus
TTTTTTTTTTTTTTTTTTTTTTTTTTTTTTTTTTTTACTTATACTATTATACTAATCTCTTTGCCTTTTCCAATATTCTTTTTGATTCTAGTTCTATTACTTGTCTTGTTTTATTCCAATTCTTCTGACGCGTCTTTCGTACTTGATTCTCCGATTATTCTACAAGTCCATTCTAGAAAGATTTCCATCTAAAGAATTGCATTCGTTCTGGTGAAAGCAACGGATTCTGGAAATGGTTAACAATTCGAACAAGTCCCAAAGTGTCTCACGTGCCAAAGAGTCTCACGTGGAAACCTCAACACGAGTCACAAGTTCCAGCACTTGTTCGGAAACAGTGTTCGCGTTCCGTTTTTATAAAGCTTGGGCATACGGTAGCCTGTGTAAATGTTCCTCATGCTTCGTCCGCTGACGAGCGACTGGTGTTTCTTGATTCTTGCTGAGACTCAGCGACTGATGCTTCTTGATTCTTGCTGAGACTCAGCGACTGATGCTTCTTGATTCTTGCTGAGACTCAGCGACTGATGCTTCTTGATTCTTGCTGAGGCTCAGCGAGGTGTGTCTCTTTAGTTTTGCTGAGCCTCAGCACAAGCAGTTCTCCGGAAACAGGCTTCGTGTTCCATTTTTCGAAAGGTTGGGCATACGGTGGCCTGTGTAAATGGTCTTCACGCTTTGGCCGCTGACGAGCGACTGGTGTCTCTTGATTCTTGCTGACAGAGCTCAGCATAAGCGCTTCTTTCGTTTTTCCAAAGCTTGGGCATACGGTTGCCTGAGTAAATGGTATTCACGCTTCGGCCGCTGACGAGCGACTGGTGTCTCTTGATTCTTGCTGAGCCTCAGCACAGGCGCTTGTGCTTCGTGTTACGTTTTTCTAAAGCTTGGGCATACGGTGGCCTGTGTAAATGGTGTTCACGCTTCGTCCGCTGACGAGCGACTGGTGTCTCTTGATTCTCGCTGACAGAGCTCAGCGCTTGTGCTTCTTCCGTTTTTCTTAAGGTTGGGCATATGGTGGCCTGTGTAAATGGTCTTCACGCTTCGTTCGCTGACGAGCGACTGATGTCTCTTGATTCTAGCTGAGAGAGCTCGTCTACCGTTTGGAAGAAAGATCCTAGCTGGCGATCAGTGAGCTCGTTGTTCGTATCGTGGTCCTTGCAAACGTGTGTCTTTATTCTTGTCGAGATGATCACGGAACAAGAAGAATAAGACAGCTCTCGGAATGAACAACTACTGGCTGACAGTCAGTCTAAATAAAGGAATACGAAGCCGACCAACCGTCTCGATCGGACCTAGGAAGAAAATGCGTCCGAGCCAAGAGAATGAGCCGGGATTCGCTTCCAATGTTCGCTTGTCGAGCCATCCGAGCAACACAATCGAGCGAGTGGCTTTTCTCAAACTGTTGGCACGACGCGTACTCGTTTATTGTTCGGACGGCTCACGAATAAAGTAATAGAAGCTTGAGAAGTGGTCCCAAATGATCGTGTGGTCACGATGCTTTCTCGAGTGACATGAATCAAGTCTTTGTCTGTGAAGAAATCGGTCGACGTCTTCTTTTTGAATTGTCCCATTATTGGTTAATTGTGTGTCGTAAAAAATTCGCAGAGAGCGCACACAAGTGCAACTCTCTGCGAATTTTTTACCCCTTTAATTTCTAAGGCTAAAGGGCTAACCTTTCAAGGCAATTATTCTTCGTTTTTCAATAGTTCGTCGATCGTTGCCTTGGGAAGATAAAACACGAGTGGCAACACATCTTCGAGATACTTGACTGTCCATGGCTCGTCACTGGCAACGCTAGACTCCCAGCCATCGTCTCCTTTCAAATATTTTTCGTACAGATGATCTTTTAAAAATTCGTCCAAGTCTTTAACGGGAACGACGAATTTTCGACCGTCGTTTGTCTTTGGCATTTCGAAAAACTTCAAGCCGGTCACGACTGAAATCTTGTCTCCGTCGAATGTGCTGGTGAATTCTAACTCTCCAGCAACAGTTTCGCCGGCTTCTTGAATCAGCTTGATTCTTGCCACGAAATTCACGGTGAATGACATGTTCGAACACTGAGAAGAGACGATCTGAACGTGTTGAATGCTGAGAAGAAAATGTGTGAAGCATCCGTTTCGACTCTTCCTTTTATACGGGACAAGCCGGAAGTTGTTATCAACATGAAGATCTTTGGCTCTTGTTTCAACGTTAGAAAAGAAAACTTGTGACGTCCCAAAATTTATTTTTAGACTGTTTCTATTTTTATACGAGACAAGTCTTTATCAACATGAATATCTTACGCTTTGGTTTTCAACGTCAGAAAAGAAAACAAATCTTGTTGTGACAATCGTCCCAAAATTGGTTCATTGTGTGTCGTAAAAAAATCGCAGAGAGCACACACATGTGCTACTCTCTGCGATTTTTTTACCCCTTTAATTTCTAAGGCTAAAGGGCTAACCTTTCAAGGCGAACAATCAATTGGTTTTCGACAGCAGATTTTCGAGTGTCCCCTTGGGAAAATAATACACGTACGGCATCAAATTCCGCAAGTAAGTGACAGTCCATGGCTCGTCACTCACTATGCTGGGATCCCAGCCATCGTCTCCTTTCAGAAATTTCTCGTACAGTTCGTTTTTAATAAAGTCTTCTATGTCTTTGATAGGAACGATGAATCTTTGACAGTCTTGCGTTGCTGTCGACGGCATTTGGAAATGAGTCAGGCCAGACATGACGGAAATTTTCTTCCCGTCGAACGTGTTTGTGAATTCGATTTCGCCAGCCACCGTTTCGCCTTCATCGTTTTGAACGAGTTTCAGTCTCGCTACGAAATTCAAGTTGTAAGTCCTTTTCGAAAAGAGAAAAGAAAACGGATCTGCACGCTTCGAAAGCTGAGAACAGAATGTGACGAGCGTCCGTTTCGGCTCTTCCTTTTATACGATACGAGCCGGAAGTCGTTATCAACATGAAGATCTTTGGTTCTCGTGTCGACGTCGTACGTTAGAAAAGAAAAAGTTTGTTGTGACAAAATTCTTTTCTTTCATCGAGTAACGAAACGTTATGCTTGCCGTTCGAGACAATTTTGAACGAACTTGTTGAAAACAAAGACTTTGACCATTGTACAATGACAATGATGTTGTTCCATAATCTCCGTGTGCCAATCGCATTGCCATTTTCTAGGGTCTTCTTGATTCACCAACGCGTTGAATTTCGGACAACCGTGAATTTCCAAGTCGATATTTGGAATATGTAAAGCGTTCAAGAGTTCCTTTTCGTATCGACCGCCTTTGTAGGCCACGACGTCTTTATTCGCGTTTTTCGTTCTGTTGTAAAACGACTTCACGATGTCTTCGAGCTCGTTCAATGGCTTCACGTCCCGTTCTCTGAAGCTGGCTCGAAATCTCAGCCCGTGAATCCGTTTGCTGCAATACTTTGCGGTACGCCAATCTTTCGGATTCAGATGAATGTGACGAAGGTCGAATCGAAATCCGTACGGCACTGGATTTTCGTTGGTGGCTTCGATCAACCCGAGTTCTCGACACAAGAAAGTTCTTTCGTGAACGAAGCCGTCCATGTCCATGATCGTGCAAATCGTATCCATTGTTTGTCGTCGGAGATCTTTGCTCTTTATTGTACGAGACTGGCTCTGTGAATAAAGGAGCACGATTGCCGTGACAGTGTTCGATAGCCGAGATTCGTGAATACTTGGTTTATTGCGAAGAAATCCAGAGGCTGTGGCTCATTCGTCCTGCACGACTGGAACTGAAGCTCGAACGAAATGCGGACTCTTCTTAAGCGCGAATATAAAAATCTGGAATCATGAAAAATGAAATATGAAACATATTTCGTACTTTATGATTTCCGAACAAGGCGAAAGACACATCTGTTCAGATGAGCAACAAACTTGACAAGACGCAAGAAACGCTTGTGAAAAATTTGTCTTTTCCCAAGTACGCGATATCTTGATTTCAGAATCTGCAATTGTTTGCTGTTTCCTAATTTAATTTTTACGTGACACAAGAAAAAATTCTTTTGGATTTGATTTGAATGTTACACGTAAAATTCATTTCGTTCGATTTTTGAAAATGGCATTTTGCAATGTGATCGAAATTCGAAAGGGTACCGGTGCTCACACATTTTTTAGACCGACTGTAAGTAGACGACATTTTTATATACTGTGCTTATGAAAATCTAGAAACCATCAAAAATGAGAAAAAACTGTACATAATATAGAAATTGGGTGCTTGATAGTTGCCCATCATAGGGAAATTGGAAATTGCAAATACCTTATTATGAGTGTTCAGCAAAAAATTTATCCGGCCTTAGAGGCAATCCTGATTGGTGGCTTCATATTAATAAAGAAGCAATTGAATAAAATGATAAATTAAAATTCTTAGTAGAAATCTTTACAAGAACTGGAAACTTTTTTTTACACATTTAAAAAAATAAAGCATATAAAAGGATAAATATTTTAAAAATACTATTTAATAAAACTTATGGAGAAAGATCATATCATTTGATTCAACTTGTAAAATCATCTATTTGTAGTCTTTTCCATTATTCTAGCCACAATTTTGGCCATTAAATTCTTCAGTTATAAAGCCTTTCGAAATAATACAAACATCTGCCTTTAGAATCACTTTGGGTATGTACTCCTAGTATTCTCCTTCAAAATTCTGCAGACACTGGTACTTTTGAATCACAATTTCGAAAAATATCAAGCAGATTCTGGCTAAAACACATCTCCATGAGATGACATTCTAAACTCAAAAATATTATTCATAAATTCATTGGTTTTTTTCTGAGAATGGGTATCACATACCTCTGTAGGACATAATAGAAGAAAGCAGCATTAATGTCTCACACTTCTTTCCCTTTATGTATCCTCCAATTCATTTTCCAAGTAACTTCTTTATTTCTGTAAATTATTTCGAGATCCAAAATAAATCTCTTACCAATCAAGAAATTATACAATAACGATTTAACAAATCGACAAAAGAGTGCTGGACCCCCCCCCCCACACACACACATGCAAAATCACCAAAGATGCATCTAAAAAAGAAGATATTATCTGCATTTTTAAATGAATAACAGATAGATCATTTGGACATACAATAAATAACATAAATTCAGTTTTTTTCTGTCGAAACACTTGCAATCTTTCAAGTAATAGATGAGCTATTCAATTATGATAAAAGAAATATAATATATACTGATAGAAAATATGTTATTATGGCTCTTGTAGAACGTAATCAATGATCTACAAGTATAATTTTATGTCTCAAACACAACATATGACAGGGCTCGAAATTCTTCACAGCTCTTCAAATTATTTGGGTCCAGCTCATAAAGACATAATAATTAATGAAAAGCATATAAACTTACAAAATTAGTCACAAATAATAATATCGTCCTAGTAATGCTGACCATAGAAGATTTTTACTCATTCGTGAAATGCAAAATTAAAAACTCTCAAAAGCAAATATTCACAAATAGATATTCCCAAAAGTTTGGAGATTTCTCAGAGTGGAGTTCAATCTGTAAATCACTCAAATCACGTAGCGAAGAGATTTACTTAATTACATAGGGAAATATTTACTTGATTCCTATTAAATATGTGACTGACTAATGTTCTTCTTAATTGTTTCAATCTTTTTGATTCAGATAGATGTAGTATATGATATGCAGTTGATTCTGCTGAACATATAATTTTCATTGTCTAGACTTAACAATATTAGTAAACAATTTTTAAATAATATCAACACTCATAGGAAATTAATCAATTATAAACAGTTATTTAAAATCATTGCTGCTAATTCAAACAAATTGAAGATTAAATTTTTTTAAATATCAAGAAATTTTGAATTTTTCTCTTCCTACTAGATTACTAGAGACAAAAGCCGAAGCAGCTAACAGTCTCTAGTCTTTTCCAGCCAACCAAATTGTGCATACTTATAAAAGTTTTAACAATCATTTTACATTTTCCTGGTATCATGCCGGAAAAGAATAGAAATTAAAAAATTTTGTTTTTCGAAATGGAAAGAAATGTTTAATCAAAATTTATACATTTCCTCCGGATGAAATCAGCGTGTCTTTTGATGTACATATTACACTTTTGACACCACAATGAAAGTTTACTGCATTTGGCAACACAAAAGTTTTTAAACTACTCTTCCTGTGTATTTTGCTAGCGTGTTGTCATTGGAGTTTTTGTAAACAATTTTATTTCATTTGCTTATATGAAGTTTGGCTTGCTGTAAATATAAGTAATTTCATTTTTGTTATAAAAAAGAAATAACTGTGAGATGTTAATATCTTAAAAATCATATCCTTATTATTGGAATGTTTTCTTATTAATTATTGGAACTTAGAAAAATAAAATTATTTGTGTTTACGGCTATAAATATCCTCCATTGTTACTTTTACATTTATGGTTAATTTTAATTTTTATTTCATTCTGAAAAATTTTAATAATTTTCTTGATGATTTTAATTAAGTGTAACTGTTCCCTTATTTGTATTTTTATTTTTTATAATTTTCGGTGAAAAAGTTTAAATCGAGTTTGTTTACCTGATAAATTAATTTCTTTTATTGCTTTCGTATATGTACAACAAAATATTGATTAAAAAGAGATAATTGCGTTACTGTCTGTATTGTATAATCATGAAGTGTTTATAATTTCTGTGTTTAATACTACTATCATCAAATATGGGGTACTTCTCTTTATATGAATATGTTTTTAAAATGTGTACTCTACCATCTTAAAAATCATTTTATAACCAGATAGTGTAAATGGAATCCATTGCATATTAAGCTATAAGTATTTAAATGGAAATGAAGTTTTCAGTTTCGATGAACATTTTATTTTCATGTAAGTGTAGAGATTCTTATCAGTTTTCAGCTTATAATCTTATATTGCTTTTTGCATTCTTAAATGAAAAATTAAGTATCACATTAACTTGAATGAAGTTTGTGTCAAAATATGCTAACAAAATGATATTTAAAGCTCATTTAAGTATTTTATCCAACATTAAAAGATAATTTAAAAGCTTAATAACATATAAAGAAGGTTAATAATTAAATATCTTTCAATAATTTTATTATTTTAATATATAATATGAAATTTTTTAAGTTCTTTGTAAGAAATACTTTTTGTTAATTATTATAAATTAATACATAAATTATATATAATGTACAAAGTATATATATGTTTGTGTAATTATATTAATGGTACATGCATATAATTTCCTCAAACAGGAAAGTTGTCAGGAATTCCTCCTAATTGTTTCATATTATAATGTAAAGGTACATTAAATTCATTGTTTGAATGACAATGAAAAAAAAGCTATTTAAATGGAAAACTTTCAAGAAATAACATTACATTAGTCATTTAAACAATCAAATTCTATTCTGTTGCAAGTAAGTTAAAAATGTCTGTCATTTTGTGTTGTGTAATAGTAGAAAAATATGAGAACTGATTTCTTGTTAAAAGAAACAAACGGCTTATCAAATAATAACTGTATTTGATATATAGTTTTTTATTGTTGTCAAAAGGTTCCATTTTTTAGTGGAATTTTTTCTTCCTGATTGAGGAGATTTTAATCATGTATTATGTATGTATATCAGATCACATTTAAAGAGTTTTAAAGCTTTGCAATTTGATGTTTTCAAATTCCTAGGAACTGGGTGCTTAGTACTTTGATATTCCAAAAATCGAGGGGTTTGACTTTTCCCCTTCAAGTATGGATAGCTGTATAAATTAAGAATAAGCTTTAAACTGGTAAAAAAAATTATCCCTTGAGTGAAAAAAAAAAAATCTACGTAGCAAGTACATTAAAACCTGTTTTTAAGAGTATCTGAATACTTTTGATTTAGCTTCCATTAACCTTAGAATATATTCTCTTTGTTAATAATGTTTTGTGTGTCTCCAATACATTCAGAGCAAATAAAAGTTCTTCAGTATGACTGTCTGGATTGAAAATATATACATTAAAAAAAACAAAAACTTTGGATTAGTTTTTATTTTTCAGATGGATAAAATTTTTTCCAAGAAAATTGAAAATATTAGTAATATTAAAAAAATCTTGTGTAGCTGAAAAAATATATTGCTGAAAATGAAGCTATCAGATATTTGCAAATAAAGATTTCTAATAATAAGAGTTCTTCATATGGTATAAAAATAACAAACAAATCATTTATTTGAATATAAACTAATTTCTAAGAAGGAACTTTCGTAAATTTAAACTCACTGAGACTAGAATATTTTTTATGTTTATTTTTATAATTTTAAAAAAGATATAATATTCTTTTACATTATTAATAATCATCATATCAAATTAGTGAATCTTAAACACTTTATTTGTTTTTAGTTGAACTATCATATTGTTTCATATTTAAGTTTTGTATGGATTTTTTTTAAATATTAATTTGACTTGTAAATGAAGTTTTAAGCTCTGAAAATGTGGTGTTCTAAGTTAAAATAATATTGTTACTAGAAAAAGAAATATATTCCGTATATAAAACCAAAACTGCCTAAATCAGTGAATTCTATAATATTTAATTCTGTTTGCAAAGGGGAAAATGCTTACAAAAATGCAAGATAATTATGCACTTTTAAAGATTTTTATATTGTGTATACTGTATAAAGAAAATGACTTTTCTGAAATGAGTAATTAAATCATAAATTTAATTGAACAACCCAATTATAAAAATACGTTTTCAGTACAATGAGATATACTATTGTATCTTTTATTTCTTATATGTAAACACACTTTTACATTACTGTAATTTCTAATGTGCTGCTAACTTATCCTGGTTATCTGCTGGAATTAATAGATTGAAAATAAGGTGCACATGTAGGCAAGTGGAATTTATAAATGAAGTGCTCATGTAGACAAGTCGATGTATAAGATACCCTCTCTCAAGTCTCCAAATTGTGTGTATAAAATATTTCTCTTAAAAACAAAAAATTCTTCCCATAAATATTCATTAAAAATTTATATGAATAGTAGATTGTTTTTAACAAATTATTTCTGTTAATATTTAAGTTAAGTAACAAAGTTTATTCATATATGAGGACAAGTTTACAGTTTTGTATCTGTCCTTAAGCTTCTGAAGGCTCATATTTAGTCCTTAGTCCCATTTTTTTATGTTAAGTTTTTTATTACTTCTCTAAGACATCTGATTAATATTCTCAAAGCCTTAAACATAAATCTTACATGACATAAAAGAAGTATTGATTTTCTTTTCAGAGTGAGCAGCTGAAATAACCTCGGTAAAGTTTATTTTGAAGTATTTTATAAGATAATTATGTGTTCCTCATACACTTCTGTCTATTAAAATTGTTACACTATGTAAGGAGGTGCAACAAATACGCAAGGTGAAATTGTTCTGAAACTCCTAATTTTTTTTTTAAAATGTGCCAGGAAATAACTCTTGAAGTTTCTGATTTTTTTTATTAAATTTATCTACAAGTTCAATTTATTCTATAAGTTCTGTATAGAACTTACCTATCCATGCAATATGTTTTCTTTCTCAAATATGTTCTGTCTTAAAATAAAGAAGAAACAATTTTTTCCTTGTTCAAGTTCTCCTTCAAATCAGAAACAGTGCTATTAATTAAAAAATTTCATCATTGCTCGATTTTCCTCACTGGCCACAAATTAAAGGCATAACTTGTGTGATTCTACTATGGCTATCAACTTGTATAGTTTCGCAATATAAGGCAGTTTTTGGTTGAATTGTTAGGTATTATACTTCATATTCTTGATGTGAAAGGAGACAATTACTTTGATTTTAAAATCCATTTACTTCCATTTATAATTTAGTTTCATTCTGTTTACGAAGGCTATTCTACCACCACTTTAAGTTTTTAAAGAAGATATTTCCTTTTAAATGTCTTAATGACATAAATGTTGGAAACACAATGTTGGAAATGCATCCATAAACTTCACAGATGGAAATCTGTGAAGTTTTGTTTTGCTGAAAACATTATTTGATGAAAATTAGTAAAAAAAAAAATTAGTATGAAAATTAGTATATAAAAGTTTTAAGTTTTATTTTTATATTAAATATTCACAAAAGCTATTAGAATTGATTCATAATTATAATATAGGAGATTCATTTAAAAAATAAAATTTGTATAAAAATAATAGAAAATTCAAGTGTTTATAATAATAGTCTATCCTATAATTAAAATTATCAATTTGCAAATTTTTATAAAGTTCTAATTTTTTTTTTTTTTTTTTTGATCTGACCAAATGATCTGGTACAGCTTTGCCAGTTTCCACTTTTGTGCTAAATGCTGCCCAGTTAGTTATCTTATCGATCTAAGTTACATCACTTCATGCAATATCTGGTTTTTGAAACCCCTATCACTCTCAATTTTGCACTAAGAATATCCCATGTTTATTTTTTATTTCAAATATCAAAATTTTGAACATTGCATAACATTTACTTACTACACAAAAATCACAAAACTAAAGGCTAAGATATTTTTTACAGATTTTTTTTTATATTACATAACAAATATAAAATAATTCTAAAATTCAATTCTACTGTTCGTAATCAGTCTGTAAAATATACATAGTCAATTTGTAATTATTTTTTCAATTAATCAAAAGAATACTTTAAATATACATCATATTTAACAATACTAAGCAGGTGACTATCTTAAATCAATAATATAAATAACACATTTTTATGAAAATTTAGGTTTATGATGAACTGAGCACTTAAAAAAAAAAAAAAAAATACCCACCACCACCCATTTTTAATAAAATGCAGCATGGGAGAACAACTGTATAATAAAGCTAAATCAGTAACATAAATAACATTTTTAATGAAAACTGGTTTCTTATTAACCAGGCAGTGACATCCTTTGGAAAATATCTGTTGCAATACAATCTAGCTCTCAAGGAGAACCAAGCAATAAAGCTAAGTAAATTAGCATACATTTCCATTAATTCTAATTAACTGGACAGCAGTACATACTTTTATTTTTTATAATGGCCATAAATGAATTAATAAATATTTCTTAAATAGAAAAAGTATTCAGCAGTTTTTCTATATATGTAAGTTCTCTATGGGGTGTATAATGTGAGCTTTTTTTGGCTTCACAAATAAATCCAAGAAGTATTTTTGATATACTTCCTTTTTATGCGCATTGTAGATTGTCATAGTTTTGTTTATTTTAAAATAGTTTTAAGTTATTTTCTCACATAATGTGTGTTAATTTTTCCTTATTATTTTATTCATTAATTTATTGGTTGAAGTTAAACTCTTGTTTTTCATCTGGATATTGTAAAGAAATTTATGTTTGTAAGCTCTTTCACTTTATTATAGTTTATATTTATCAACAATTTTATTGTTGATAAATATAAACTATAATTTAATTTAATAATTACTATAATATACATTTTTTTAAGTAACAGAATATTGTTTCATATCTAAACATAAATTTTATTATTAAAATGTTTCATGCACTAGTATGAGGGTTCACAAAAATTTTTAGTTTTCTGAAATTTAAATGCTGGTATGCATGTTCAAAGTTTTGGTTCACTTATTGATTTCTGTCTATAATCTTTTCATAGATTTGTCTTATTATTGTTCTATATTATATATTTAGTCTATGATACTTATATTAATTCAATATAATATTGTATTTAGTGATTTTTATTAGTCTTTGCATTTAGGGATTTCTACTTATAATAATGTTTACAAAATTATGTTCGTTGATATTTATTTGTAATCATTTAGATTTGTGTTGCATGTCATTTTGAATGAATTTAATTGATGAATTTCAGCATGTTTTTTAATCATTAAGTCATTTTATTTTGTTTTGTGGTGAGATTTAAATTTTAATTTTTATCTTCAAATTTTGAAATATTTAATAGAATATAAATTTCTAATTGTGTGTCTGTGTGCTTAGAATTCAAAGATGGAAATAAAAGTGTAGAGGACATTTATTCTGAAAAGGGCTCGCTTTTTCATGTATAAAACAAAATTGAGCATCCTGAATATAAATCACATGAGCAAACCTTCTAATATCAATAAATTGAATAAAGAAAAAATTTACATTAATGAAGATGTGATTCTGCTAGTAAATTCATGTCATGCTGGAGCACTGCTTTTAGTACAAAAGATGCTAAGTGTTGTACTAAATATTTGGCTTTTTCTGAATTGTTAAAGAATACCTATCTGCTGAATAGGAATTCTTAACTGTAGAGAGTTCAAAGTACAGTGTTTATGTACTTGTTATGATGTCATGTGAATGTGTAAAAACCCTGTTTCTTATATTCCATTTACTCAAGAAATGATGCTTTATATCCAGAAATCTTGTACAGAATATACATCATACATGTAAAAGAAACAAAACAAAATGCAATACTTTGGGCCAAAAAATAAAACAGGAAAAATTGTGAGTGAAGTAACTTTTTATGGGAAAGAAGTCAAAATAATTCATTTTGTTAAAAAATATTAAGTTGCAAAAAGAAAAAGATATTTGCTTGAGAGTTATTGCAGCTCAAAAACTCTTGTAACTAATGATTTTTTGAATAATGCAACAAAGAAAGTTCTGTTTTCTACTTGATAATATTTGTAATATGAGAATGGTAAAATGAGCAGATAATGGGTTATGCAGAGATTGCATCTATGTTAAAATAAAAAATGTTGCATTAAACAAAATTAACTACTAACATATCCCCCACTAAAATATTTAATTACACATTAATATAAATTATATATTTTATTTAATACAACCATTATAAAGTTATATTGCACATATTTTTTAACATTAAGGGTTCTTAAGTTAAAATGTAATGAATTTCTATATTTTTCTGGTATTATTCTATTACAAATAAAATTATCAGTTGTCAAATATGAGTTTTTTGATTTTAAAAAATAACTTGTTAAGCATTCTATTGTTTTCTAATTAGGTGTAAAATATGTGACACAGGTTTTTAACTTTATAATTGTTTTTATTTTTGAAAGATACCTTAAAAACATTCTGATATTTTTTGAAAATATTGTTCCAAAAGGAATTTTTTTACTTCTAACTCTGCAAATGTTGTTTGTTTTGAAGGTTGGAGATTTCTAATACATGCTAAGAATTAACATTCCTACTCATGTGCACAAATCATGCATGAATGATTTCTATACATGATGTTTTAAAGCAACACTTGCATGATTAAGATACAGAAAATTGCTCTTCAGATTTCTTTTTTGAAAATCATTTGAAAATTGTGTAGTCATTTTAAGGTTATATGCCTCATTTAAAATGGGAAAGTAATTCCTATCAGCACTTTTTACAATTCACCTGTGACACTGTCATGAACTCTAAAATCTTGACAGTGTCATAGGTTCGGTTTGGAACATTGCTACTTAAGTCGATCGATATTTTATAACTGTCTGGTTATAATTTACTTTTCATGATTATTAAGTTATGAGTGACTAATAAAAACCTAAGGTTCAGTTAATGTGACAAAATTTATTTTTTAAGAAATAATTTCTTAAACTGCTGGTTATTAAAATTTGTTTCACTATGAAAGTATTGTATAACAAACATCAAAATCTTCATCTTCTATCAGCTCTGGAATTGAAAGATCCTGATTGGTTGTCATGCAAAACCTCAGTGGGTCTCTCAATAAGAATGACTTGCTATTCTTTCAATCTTATGTTATAAAAGTTATGCCGCATGTCCTTAGTCAGGAATTCGGCACATGTTCAAGACAACTAGCATCTTCATTTACATTCTAATGATGTCTGAAGTATCATAGACTACCCTCAGGATCCAGTTTATTATCTTTGATATTGTATCAGATACTGGAGAAGTGCTGTTACCCTTTCAAACAAATTCTGATTCAGCTTTTAGCTTCTTTCTGAACACATCCAACGAATGCAGCTGTCTCTCAATTACTACGCCAAGGTTATGTCTGATCGAAAACATCCTATACCTTCCTTGGCCATTTCTCCTGCATTAAAGAGACTATATGATGCTCGACCATACAGCATCCAACCTTTTCTCACTCGAACTAAAGATCAACTCTATTTGACAGACCTATATGATGTCCGTTTTATTAAAACGGACTTACAATCACATCCACCCTGGTATGATCCACAGATAACTATTATTAATCCATTTGCTCAATTTACAAAATCGGACACAACCTCAACAGTTTTTCAACAGCTTTATCTAGCCCATCGTTGTCAGTATTCATCATACACGCCTGTATTCATGGATGGATCAAAAATTGCAGGACATGTTGGCTGTGGTATATTTTATACTGATACCAGTTATGGTTACAGCCTCCATACGTCCTGCTCCATCTTTACCGCTGAAGCTACGGCTATCCATCAAGCCCTTCAGCTAGTGAATACAGAGCAGTTTAATAAGATCTGTATGTATACTGAAAGTTTGAGTGTTTTAGATGCGTTGAAAAACTATAATAATTGTCATCCAGTTGTGTCAAAGATTTTTGGAGTATTGGATTCCCTTGCTGGCAAGGGCTATGACATCATTTTCTGTTGGATCCCAGGTCATGTAGGTCTAGAGGCAAATGAGAAGGCAGATGTAGCTGCTAAAGCTGCATTGTCTGTGCTTCATTCATGTGTCCCTCTTTTTGACGTGAGAAGGGTTGTTAAAAGATTTGTTAATTCTCTCTGACAAGAGTCATGGAATATGCAGGTCTCCAACAAATTATGTCCCATTTTTCCATACATCATCCCATCATCGTTTTTACCGTTGCGAAGTGCCGATGTTCGATTGACTCGCCTTCGTATCGGACACACGTTTCACACAGGGACATTTGTTTCTAAGTGAATTAAATCCATGGTGTGAAATGTGTAATGAACCATATACTGTCTTTCATATTTTGATTTTATGTCCATATTTTAGCCTTTATCGTTTTACCTTCTTTCAAACTGATTTTTACTATGTATGATTTGGTGGGGGAGTCACCCCACAGAAACTTTTACCTTTCTAAAGGCAATTGGTTTTATTGATTTTATTTAAATTTTATTTTTTTTTGTAATTTTATTTATAGTAATTTTAAGTAAAACTTATACATATATTTTTGTGTTTTAACAATTTTAACATTGAGCTTGGGTTTTGCTTTTAAAAATTTAATTTTGGCGCGGCTTGTCCTTTTTGGACCTTGCCCCATAAAACCCAACCAACCTGAACACAGCCAATGTGAAGTCCTAATGATCAAACATTGCCAGTTTATCATTGTCTCATAACTCTAACATCTGCCATGGTAGCATCAGTCTTAATTATTAAAATATTCCTTACCACAGTGAAGACTATTCTTCATTCATCTTACATTAGATAACTAATAATTTGATTAATTGATTTTATGTGTAAAAGCTTGGGGATTAGTTCTTTGGCTTTCAATTTAGTAGTTTTTGGACTTGTCTCCTACCTTAAGCATAGACACTTGTAGTGGTTTGGAACACTTTTAAACAATAACATTTAGCCTTTGTGTGCTCTAAAGTTATATAGTAAAGAAGTAATTAAACCAGAAGCTCGTAAGTGTGGCCAATTTATTGAAATCTACATGTTGCAAGCTTTCAACTAGATAATGCACAACCACAAGTTATCTCTACATTCTTAACTTTCATTGGTATGAAAAGTTTTCTATTCGGTAAAGTGGCTCTAAAATTATTAAAATTTGGGTTGAACATTTCTTTGTATGATGAAAAAACATTCAGTAGTTATAATACACATACACAATTATGCATTTCATTTGTTAGAATTGTGAGGTATATTGATGGTTGTTACAAAATTGTACCAAAAATGGGTTGTGTGGAAGTATGACCATATCTTACTGATACATAGATCTCAAAATTTTATATTGGAAATAAAACAGCTTGTAACTTTTGTCCAAATGGTCTCACTGATTTTTGACTTTAGAATATTTGCAAAGGGTGTTGCAGTTGTCCTCTTCATAATGCCCCATATATGCCCTGTAGAATTGAGATCAGTTTTGGTCATCTCACCACGGAAGATCTTCATTTTCCTAAAATTGTTGCTCCAATGAGATAGCACCATGTTGCAATTGTCATCCTATAAAAAGAAATTAAGACCAACTGTATTCCTCAAAATGCAAACATAGGTTTAAGATCTAATTCTTATTGTTCATTAATAACAATGCTTGCTTCAAAACATGAAGGAATTTGTGTCCATCCATCATAATGTCTATATAGATCAGTGGTGGTGAACCATGTGATGGTGATGAACTAGTAAATTGAATACTGACTGCATACTGATTTTTATAAACATGTTTTTGCTATGAAAAGTAAACAGACATTTAAGAAAAGTTAGAAAGTTTACATATTTGATGTTTAATAATAAAATTTATATATATTGAATTAGATTTGTTGAATGCAAGTGGATATGTTGACCAGCTAATTTTCTGTTGTATATATGTTACCGTGAAAGTCCGAAATCTGGAGAATGTCGACATTCGTTGGTGAATGTCAACATTCACGTAGTCGCTTGGTGTATGTCCGAAATATTTGCTAGATATCCTCATTTCTCACTTACACCGGCAAATGTCAACATCCACAATGCACTAATGGTGAATCTTGAATATGCGTTTCATCTCTCCATATCCGGAGAGGAAAAATGCAGATTTGCATTTTCTTAGCTCAATATTTCAGGCGTGAAAAACGTCACATGTGTGACGTAACTTATCGCCTCTCTTAGAAAGGAGGAGTGACCAATCACGGTGAGTAGAGGAAGTGTAGAGGATTTTTAACCCGCGGGACAAACCTGACAACAAACAAATTAAAAACAAATTAAATGCTGTGGTGGAAAGGGAAGCCCGGGAATGGCCTTCTGTTATCTCCTTTTCGAGCTCTTTAATCATCTTTTCAAATTCCACCAAAGCTTGTCTGTGATTGTCGACATATACCGGCGATGGTCCGAAAGTGCAAGAAATGTAATCAATTGTACGGTCTTTCGCCAACGTTTTTGGTATGTGTTGACATTCACCGGTGAATGTCGACATTCTCTGATTTCGGTCTTTCACGGTAACATATACGCATATTTTGAAAAAAATGCTAGTGAATCTAGTAACATTGAAAGGGAAGTGTATTGGTATTTCTTAATTTAATAATGCCTTTAAAGAAATCAATAATGATCTACATAAAATTATTACGTTAACATGCATTGTACTCGATATAATGGTAAAAATAATATTTATTAGCTTAAACAAATTATTGGCTCTATGCTCTGAATTTCATGTATAATACACCATGAAATTTTATGTGTGAAACAAAGTTTAGAAAATTTTTTCCAATGTAATACCAGTTAAAATATGTTATAAATTTTATAAATGCAAGTACACTTACTAAACAAGAATTTGCGTAATTATTAGGGGAACTGAGTGCCAATATTTTGCAGTTTTGACATACAACAATGTTGGCTCAGTTATGCTCAAGTACTTAATCAGTTTATACACACAGCGGAGAAATAGTCATTTTTGATTTAAAAGGAAACATTAATTTTTGATTGGTTGAATGATTTAACATTCTTCAGTGATATCACTCAGCATTTAAATGAACTTAAAAAAAAATTTAGAGAAATTTTGATGAATTGTATAAAATATGCTTGAAGTATTTATGACAAAATTTGATGCGTATTAAATATTTAAAAATGAAAATCATGAAACTGTTTTCTTTAATTACCCAAAATATTTTTTAATCAAGTTTTGAAAATATGCTTCTTTTTCAAAAGTATTTACTTATTGTACAAAGAAAAACCAAGTTTTAAGAAGGATTTAATTAATTTAAAGTTTTTAAAATGTGTTTTACTTTAGTTTTTTTAGCCATACAAAAAGGAATTTAAACAATGGAGTTAAGAGAATTTATGTTGTTTGGTAATCATTATTTGGAAATGAAAATAGTTGAATTTGAATACAGCATAGCATGGGAAGATGAATTTGAAAATTTGATTTCCAAAGTGGAAGGAAGTACTTCTTATAATGATTTCTAACTAGAATTGTGTAACTGGCTACTGAAATGTTAATGCTGTGGCCTTTGGTCCAACAGTTTGTGGGTTCGAATCCCATCTTGGGCTTTGATGTTTGTAGTGGTTCAGAATCCACTTTCAACCATAGTTCCTAATCTAATTAGCCCTCATGTAGAAAAAGTGACTGTTAAGTGACAAACCAAATCAAACCCTCTTTAAAAATTTAAAATACTATATAAAATTGTTTGATAAATGGGATTCTTCATTAAACAATTTTATTTCTTTAAAAAACTTGCTTATATTGTTTTAATTGTATTCAAATTTAAGTACTTGTATAAAAAATTGCTTTCCTCAATAAACTTCCTTGTAATTAAAAATTAAATAAACTTTAAAATGGATTGACTGCAAGCTGGCTCAATGAATATGAACCTAATATTAAATAAATACCTAAAAACAGCAACAATAAATTTCTCCTTGAATGTACTTTTATCAACTTAATTACAGATACATATGTACATAACTATGTTAATTATCACCTCATTAACATAAATTGTATGATATCATCCTTTATTTTTTGTTTTTCATTTAAGAATGAAAGTTAAAAATGGAAAGTTGTTTAAATAAAAAGAAAATAATTTTAAAAGTGATAACAAAATTAAAAATGGATTAATTGCCAAGTTTTCTTGTTAACAAGTTTTAGTGATGTAAAATTACTGCTTTCCCACCACTCTGGTTGTAATATTCATAGTATTCTAATTTAGGGTTGAAATCATTTTAAATAGATAATGTATCTGTCATTTAAGCTAAAGTTGCTTCAGTCTCATTGCAACCAGCAGTTTCAAGTTTTCTGTACCTTAATTTACCTGTAAACATAATCTCAGTCTCCTTTCATTATAATTTAATTACTAATACAATATTATTTTCTTTTTTGCAATTCTTAATGATTAGCAGTGTATTTTATAACTTTTTATTCTTTTCAAAAATTTTAATCATTTATAATTTTTTAAAATATATTTCTGCTAAATTGTTTAAAAGTACTCAATTTTAATATACATTACTGTTTTTTGTTGTTAAAATAATGGAGTTGACTGTTGCATTTTTGTAAATAGTTAGAAAAATTGATTTGGTAAAATTAATTATTAATGTTATGAAGTGCAGATAATCTAATGAATGATAATGCCCATATAATAATTATTATTTCAGGATATATTATGTATTTTTCATTAATATAATAAAATGCTAAATGAATTAAAAATTTTAAAAGTGAAACTGATGTTACAATTTAAAGTATTGGTATTTAATGCTACTAAGTTTATTTTCTATGATAGTAAAGGGAGATAATGAGAGGCAATATTTGTTTACCTATTGTATTGAAGTGAAATCAAGGTTAGAAAGTGTTTTATCAAGGAAAAAGCAATGCAATACTTAAATGATCAAAAACATAACTTAAAACATTAATTCATATTTTAATATTTCTGTGTAACAATAAATTCATAAACTACATATTGAAAGATGGGTGAAAATGCATTATCATAGATTGTATTGTTTCAACTGTAAAATTTCAGTTACTCCATATTAAACATTTAAGGGAAACATTTATAAATGTTATAATAGTATTTGTTATTGTAAGTAGTTTAATGCACATGATAAAATATGTTGATGTTATTTTGTGTATAAAATGTGTTTAAAATGCATTGAAGTTCTTTAAAGAATGTAATAAATATACAATAAAATTTAATGGAATCATAATTAAACATGAAAATCTTATGTGAGTACTGACATTTGAGAAAGAATGCAATTTAATCTGATTCATTCAAAATCCTAAAAATTGCATTTAGTTTGATCAATTTCTTTTCACAAAATAATAAAAGATTCCTGCCAAAAACTTTGTTTTACATGTTTTAACCAAGTACTTTAAATAGTTATTATGACATTTTAATATTTGCTCTTATAAAATAGAAATCATTCTCCAATTTTTTCCAGTACTTTCAAACTTGTTTAGACACAATTCAAGGTTAAGAAGTAAATTAAGAATTTCATAGTATTAAGGAAACATTGTTTTATAATAATATCGAAGCAATTAATCTTAATATCAATATTGGATAGTTTTATTTAAAACTTTCCAATGATAATCCTCAGAGCCATTTTCAATTATTAGGGGATTTATTAACTTCACTTTCATTCTAAACATTTTAATGTAGAATATTTGGTTTTCAAAATAAGAAATTGTATAACAAGGTTTCATTACATTAAACTTCTATTAATGTAAGAAACATTCTAAGGCTGTTATGAAGCATTACTAGAATAATAAAAAAATTTTTTTGTGATTGTATAAAAAATTTTGCGACTGAAATATTTTATATTTAAATAAAGGCAAATGTGACATAAAAATAATTAAATCTGATTTTGATTATTAAATACCATGTGAAAATTTGAAGTATCAATATATTAAATGTAAAATACTTAAAAATAAAATATAACTGATATTATTCAACTCATAAATTTAAATAACACTTAGCAAATAAAACTACCTTAATTTTTTAATCTCTTAATTTAGTAAAACAAGTTTAATTATTATTTTATAAAAAAAGTTATCTTACATTAAATATTTAAAATATTTAGATGGAAAATTTTTATTTTCACATTTGTATATCATTCTTTTTCCATTATTTAATTAAAATTATTTCCCAATAAATGATTCCAGAAACATTTATTGAAGAACATACTGTAACATATTGTAAGAACATACTGTAAACAAAAGTATGTTCTTAAGTACTAAATTTAATCCTTTCAAATAAAATTTTCATATTGTTCAATTTGGATTTGTGTTGCTTTCATATTTATTTATTCATTTGATATATCTTCATTGGATTTCAAATTGCTTTGTATGATAATTAGATCTTCATTTTTGATCAATTCCTGTATAAATTTGGAAATATATTAGAATCCACTCTTTTGAAAAATGTTTCCTCTGAAGTTAGACTTTCAATATTGCATTCACTATTTGCATTTGAATTACTGCATTTGATTGATGTAATTATCATCCAATACAGAGAAGTGTCTCCCTCACAGTGCGCAGTTTCAAATGTGCATCCAATCTATCAGTTAGAATACTAATGGCAGACCTAGTAGTATATTTATTTGAATTATAAATAACAAATTTTTCTTTAAATTTATATTTGTATGGGGAATGTGATTTTATTAGTTTAGAAAAATAATATGGAAAGTAGTATGAATGTGAAGAAGCTGATAGTTTAATCTTAGTAATAGGCATAATGTTTTGAAATAAATTCAAAACAAAATAAACTGAGCATTATTTTAATGATGGATTGCAGATAGTTAGAATGCATTAGACCAGAATATTAACTAACTACATTTAAGGGTGTTTTGATAATTATTTTGTGTCGTGAGAATTGGTAAATAAGTTACAACTGAATATAGATGTCAAGGGTTTCAAACTTCAGCAAATTAAATTTTAATTCATGAACCTGTATTAAATGAGTAAAATTTTTGCATTATTACTGTAATTTTTGTTATTCATTGTAATGTAAGATCTATATACTTTGTTTGCATCATTGCATTAAATAATACATTAAATTTTATTTAAATTTTCTATTTCATTTTCAGTTGTAATTGTGTAAATATGAAAAGAAATCTTATACCTCTGCTACAAAAATGGATGCTGAAGATACCCTAAATAATTCGTTACCTCCATTAATTAAATCTGCATCACGTAATTCAATTGATGAAGGAGTATCTTGGTATCATGGTAAAGTTACAAGAGAAGCTGCTGAACGTATTTTATTTGCAAGTATGTATTTTGTTTTATAAATTTATGTATTAATATTTCTTTCACAACAACCAGTATATGTATGCATAAGTTTTCTTAAAGTTCTTTTTATACAATTATTAATTCTGTTAATTTATTTGGCTGAATTTTAATAGCCTTTCTATAAGTTTTTGGTTAAGAATTAGTTTAGATATTTTAAAATGTGAAGTACCAAAAAGTAATAACTTCAGTTAATAATATGATAGTGATAAATTTATGTTTTATATGCAGGATTAACATAGTGAATCAATTTCTAGTGTACATTTTCATTTAATGTTTCTTCTAATTTTCATGATTACAAAAAACTTGAAATGATTTTTGAAAAAAAATTTTTTTAAGAATTATGTTACTTTAATAAATTATGTAGTTCTTTAAGACATTATACTAAACTTATAAAGAATTGCCCTAAATTTTTCTAGAGTTAAAATGAACTAAATATCTGAAATATGAAAATTGCATAGGCGCGTTTTACTTATTTTAAAGAATGTGCCTAACTGTCACTATTCTGTTTGAAATGTTATGATGTAATAATGAGAAATCTAGAATGTTCTTAAATTGCATTTTCACTATCATTTTTTACAAATATGTCTTATGTGATATAATAATTTTGATTTGTCAGACTACAGATATCTTCTAGTCCTTTGTAGTTCATTAGCTGAAGGCTTTGATAAACTGTAGTCTGATTTCTTGAAACATTTCTTAAATATATCCTGAAATGTGATATATAGTTTTTTTTTTTTTTTGGGATTCCCTATAACTAGAGTTTCTCTTATTATCCAAGATAAAATTTGAAATATTCATTATTTTTTTGCTTTTAGTAACATAAAATATAATCTCAGTGTAAATAAACATTTTTGACTCTTGCACAATGTTCTGTGAAGATATCACATGTTTGTCATGTAAACTAGAAATGTTAGGAACATAAAATTAAAAATTTTGAATCTTATTAACTTTTTCATGTAAAATATTTTTGCTTTTTATTCCTCAAATATTCATTAAATTTATTTTTATGAAATATTTCCTGTTTTATAATTTTCATTATACTTTTCTACATGGCGAATTGCACATCGTGAAAAATAATTTTTTTACCCTTCCTGTTCTATTTGTAATTTCTTCCTGTAGAAGTTCTAACAGTAATTTAAATTAATTGGATATATACAATTAATTTTCAGATAACAGACTTGCCATCAAGCAAGTTTGCTCATATTTTTTACATGTATATTGTTAAAGGCATGTTTTTGATTATTTTTTAGCATGTAGAATTTATCTTATATATGTAAAGTAGAATCAATGATAGAACTGATCTGTATCAGTAGTTATTAATTGCCTGTTAACCAGGGAAATGAAATAACTTGATTACTTCATTCATTCATTCAATGAAAAGATGTATTCTTTATTTTGCATTTTAATTTTTGTCCACAAATGTTTAGTTATACCTTTATTAGAAATTTTGCTTTGAGCCAATGACCTGTTACATTATAATTCTCTTAATTAACAGAGTTGTATTAAATGATATTAAGTTGAGTGTGATTGTAAACATTTTTATGTTTTATATGAAAAACTTCAACCCATCTTTTGTATTGATTTATCTACTGATAATTCTATGGGTTGATTATGCTGAAACCTGTTAACTCCTTAATTAGTCACAGAATGACACATAAGTAAAGTTCTTATGCACTATTCATTAAAGATATATGTAACCTTATTTAATTATATTTAAATTTTTCATTCGTGCAACATAATTGCTAATGAATTTTGTAATGACTGTACCAAAATGTCAGGAAAATTGTGTTGAAAAATTTTTAATAGTATGCATGAAAGATATGTTACATGACATTAAACAATGTTTAAATATTTTTTATTTTGTTCTCACAAATGCATTTTCTAAATTTCATCACTCCCAATTTTCTTTGTACTATATTGGCTTCATATAGCTTGCAAAACTATCACAAGGAAAAAGAGCTTTAATTTCCAAGTATTCTCCGCAAAAGTTGTTTTTGATACTGCAAAACAAGTTAGCCTGTTAACTGAAAGGCTCACTTTAGTTTTGTGATAGGACTGCAATTTTTAGGGACAGGGAAGGAAAAACATTTGACAATAATTATCCAAAATGCTCTAAAAATTATGTTGAATAATTTTCAATTATATATCACTGTAAGAGGCATATCTGTTCGGTTTCATTAAAATGATTGCTTCGTTATCTTTTTATTGTGTTCTAGATAATTCATTCTTTAGACTTAAATAAAAAAACCATTTTTTTTTATTTCACATCAACAGAAAAATATTACATCTTATTTAAACCTATCAACTTGCTATAGCTTGCTGAAATATCACATGGGAAGAAACCTAAATTTCTTGCTCTATCCAACAGATGTTTTTGATAACACCCAGCCGATACATTTATAATCCAGAACTTACTGTACCCTTGTGATAGGGCTAAAATCTGTGAAGCGGAAGGTACTAGTTTCAACTTGGGAAATAAATGCTGTTTTTACTTGTACATGTATTGAATTTGTGTTTGAAAGTCTTAATTTTCTTCACTTGTGACATAATACTTCTGAATAAGGAATGTAGAAAAATGTTTTTGGGAAGTAATATGTTGTGGGCAAAAAAGCATAACTTTCAGTTGCCTACTATGTGGTGATAAAGCATAACACCCTGAAAACGGTTTTAAAATATTTATAAATCGCCAATATCACTCTGGGACAAATTTTCCTAGCTAAGGTTGACATTATAGCTAAGGTATGAGAAAGAATCTGGAAAAATTCCAAGCATTAACATTCAGCTGTCATATTCAAAAATAATCTTTAAATGTTCAACTATGATAAAGTAAAAATCTGAGTAATATCAAAATTATACTGAGGTATCTTTAAAATATCTATATACATTTATATTATATCCTACTGAATTATTTGATTATATCAAAATAATCTCATGGCATTAAAAATTAACAATTCTCAACTTTGTAATACTAAAAAATGCTAAGCAAATAAATGTTATATTCTATTTTTTAAATTTAAATTCCCATTATACATTTTACTATATTTCTTTGTTCCAGGTTTACATGTATGTAAATGAAATTAATGTATATTTATAAACAATAGGATTAAAGGCCAATTTTCTATATAACTTATTCTGCAGATTTATTATTTAAAATAAATTTTATTAATAGATATATTTTAATGTGTTAACTTTCCAATTATAGAGATTTATATTCTCATAGAAAATAATTCCTTTCAGCTCATTACATACATAGTTCTAAGCACACACATATATATATAGTATAAATACATTTGTTTAATTGTTGATATATGTAACCTCTTAATTTTTTTATCAGCATTTAATTACTGAAAAATTTTTAAATAAAAAATTGCACTGTCGGTTAGATTTGAAATATCTATTTTATATTGGCTAATAGCATTTAATAAAGGGTTCACAATTTTTAGATTGCTTTTAGCTTAAATTAAGATAAAATGTTGAATCAAATTTAAACTTCTGAACACAATTTATAATGTACAGTTCTAATTTCTGATTAAAAAATAAAGTGAAGGAAAATAATAAGATATTTATTCATACAATATTGTAAAGAGAAGCAAAAATATTGATATAATTTTCACATTGGTTTAATACAATATTAATTATAATAGTAGCTGCTAACTGACAAACATTTCACATCAGGAACAGTATAATTCTGTACAAAATAAAATAAATAGGTGTATAAGTTTTATGCCAGTTATATTACTATAAATTCTATGTACACTAAATTACTACAAATTCTATATGCATAAAATATATATTAGGTTACATTTATGAAAACTAAATTCATTGTTCATTTATTTTCAATATTTTTGATTAAAAATGCTTCTAATTTATTAAATTGATAGTATTTAAAATAAGATATACAGCCAAATAAAATACACATGTATGAAATGAAGTAGAATATCTATTAAGCTTGCATTCCCAATACTAAGGAAAAATATTGTTAATGCTATTAAATAAAAATGATGTGAACCATATTTCTCATATTTTCGAAACATTAACGTAGTCAACTTCAAAATTATTTGGTGTAAAAAAATATGAAATATTTTAAGAGCTTTCAATAGCATATGTTGCTGCAACACATTTAGTAAAATCAGGACTGGTTAATGACATACATTTTACATGTCTTATTTAATTACAGAATATTATCAAAAATAAGATTGTCTAAAGAATGATCTGGAAGTTGTCAAGTTTCTGATCTTTTAAAAACAGAAATACAAAATAAATAGAATATGTTTGTCAAAATAACTAAACTGTAATATAATTCATTAAAATATAATTTGCATAATCAAAGATTAAAAAACAATTTTTTTGTTAAATAATTTTCAATACATGTAAATTGTGGAATGTCCTTTTTTTGAAATTTTTTTCTAATGATCTGAGTATTTTATTTTTCTAAATATGTATTTTAAGTAATAGTTTCATACTATCTAAAACAAATTAACCAAGACATGGAAAATTCTATATAAATTAGTAATACATTAATCATCTTTCATTATTGACTCACCTAATAAAATGAAAAGTTTGCTACTTCATGAGTTTAATGTTTTGTATTTAAAAGAAGAGAAAGAGAGAGTAAATTTGAATTAATAAATACATTGCATTATTGTATATTAGAATAGGGGAAATAATAAAAGTCCATGTTTAGTTAAGTAAATTTAAATAGGAAATAACTCAAAACGTATGAGAATAAAATTTTGCTGTCAATGTTTACCAATAGCATGTATGAATTTAAGACTTATTTCTAAATATCAGGCTAGTTATTTTTAGAAGGAAAATTATAGAGGGTAACTGTAGAAATACAGCATTTTATATTTTTATTTGAAAACTTACATTTTTTATGATATGCAAAAACTTTAATCAGAGATTAGCGGTATGCAACTTATGCAGCTCAGTTTATAAACTAGATAAATTTATTGACATATTTTATAATATACATTAGCTATTTATGTACTTACTTGTAATTTAGCAGCCAAATTTGTCATGATTTAAATGATTATCTACAGAAAAACAGATGATACAGAATAAAACTACACTCACAACATATTTATTTACAAGAAAACTTTGGTTTAACTCTCTGAAATTAGCAGGTTAAATTGGGGTGAAATATTAGAGGATAACTCATTCTTTTGGTGTTGGTGAATAAGGTTTCGGGACATCAGCTGTTGGTTACCTCTTCTCGCAAGTTAACTCTGGTTGCCATTAATGTTAATCTTAGGACTTAATGTGCTAATGCTAATCACAAGCTCTAGTTGATAAATGATTATTCTGGATTCAGTTATCAAGTTTCATTTCCATCTTGTGTACAAATATTTGTAATGATTTATATCCCTCTTTAAGCCACAAGTCCCCCAGCCAACTTTACCCTCATGCAAAAAAAGTGGCTATACTTTTAGAAAAACCTGAAGGTGTTTCCTAAAAATATATTTTGTAAGAAAGTTTAAATTTTTGTTGAAACTAGATAAAGGCACATATTGTAAAGTGATTAAGTTTCCTTAATAGTTTAATGATATGTTTCCTGGATAGGCTATTCTAAAGATTATGGAGTAAAAAGGACTGGCTTTTTATCAACAAATCAGTTAAGGTGAGAGGATAAATCCAATCATATGATATGTTTTCACTCATAATCAGAGAACTATAACAGAAATAAGCATAGAGTGTAATCTCGAAAGGCTTCATAGAAATCCTAAACAAATTCCATACCCAACCATATAGGTGAATATTCAGCACTATTAAGAAAGAATGTTTGGAAATACCTCATGTTCATTGCAATTTTATCATAAACAAGAGCTCAAACAATCGTTCTTTTTAGATATAATATTGATGAGTGAAGCTTATGTTTAATCAAATAAAATATTCAGTTGGTGCAGCACTTCTCAGTGTTAATAGGAAATCTCAAAAATGCTGTTAGATTATTCTTGATTACTGCATGTATTTTATAAGATCATTGAGTACTTGTTGCCTTGAGACAGAATGTCTAATTATAAAGAAATCAGCTATCATTTAAATTCTGGAATATATGGCTGCAATATATTTCTTACATATGTTGCCTTTACCCAGAAAATCAAACAACAGAACTTGGTGATAATATTCCAGCAACAAATCTTTACATATGGCAATTGCGTAAAATATTTTATATTTTTTTTCACCTCATTAATCTTTTTTTTACTATAAGAATATGTTAAACAAAATTTTTATGCAACCTTCTTCCAATATGAGGGAATGAAAAGCAATGAATTAATATTAAGTTCAAAAAATTTATTTAATTAATTAACAATAAAAATTAATTTATTATAGTGATTTTTTACTCTTATTATGTTTTATTTCTATTTTGAAAAATTAAAAATTTTATTAAATGGAAAAAAAGAAATTGACCTATGTAAAATGGCAATTTTTATGTACTGAGAAATATTTAGTTTCATATCGTGTTTAGACATATTTATAATTGAATAAAAAATATACAATCTTAATTATTTTATGAAAATTATCAATTATGATATTTTGAGATATGTATATGTATGAATGGACACATGGAGCCAATGGTTTGGATACATGGAGAGATGAATGACACCTGATGTACAAAAATAGTTTTAGAGGTCAATGTCATGGTCAGAGAAAATAAGTAAGACCAAGGAACAGAGGACTCAACGAGATCAAATAAGATCTTAAGAACTTGAAAATAACAAATTGGAAAACTAATCCAAGAAATTGACTGCTTTGGAGTTGAATTATTAGGGAAGTCATGGCACAATATGGATTGTTACCGTGGGGACTTGGTTGTTTATATATATCCAAATGCCAAACTGTCAGCCAAATGGTTAACAGCTTGTAGGTTTGATTTCTAACTCAGACATTATGTTTGCAGTAGTTCAGGATCTACTTTAAATTGTAAGGTTGATATCCAATTTGCTCTTGTGTGAAAAAAAAATAACCATCAAGTGACAAACAAAATATCCATAATTAAAGTGACAGATTAATATTTTTCATGATATTTGAAGTCCTTGATGAAGGAATTTTTTTATATACATATTTTCATTCTGTAAGAATTGAAATTATAAAATACATAAAGTTTTTCATGATAAATTTAGCAACACTTTGACATTGATAAGCAAGGATTGCACTGTTATACAGAAATGTTCCTCGTCTCAAATCTCGGGATAAAATTATTCAGATTTGAAAATATTGGATAAGTGAACAAAAATCAAAAGAATACAAAAGCACTTTTTTGAAAAATAAGTTTTCAGTATAAATGAATGAAAGGCAGTAATATCAGTGATAGTGATCTGGCAAGAAAACTCTGTATATGTTTAGATATGATCACCTTATTGAATTAAAGAATTTAAAACATCTTTTAGTTGAAGAAAGGTTGTCAAGAAGCTATTGAGATATAATACTTTGCTATTGTTATTCCAATCTTGGTTATAGAATGGCTTTTGATATTGCTGCCAAGCATCTTTTTGGGAAGTTGAATATTTTTTGAAGTGTATTGTGTCAAATATTGTATTATAAACAGGAAGTTTAGACTTGCAAAGCACCTCTTAACAGATGCAAGTGAACAACAATATCTGAATATTCTTGGGGAATGCTGAAGTTAATTCTGTTATAAAAAAAATTTGATTCCTTTCTTAAATTAGAATTCTGCCAATTTCAATTGTGTTGGTGGGGGTATTTTACTTTGCACTTTTACTCTTTACTTTGCAGTTTTATTCAGTTCAGAATCACTTCTGAGAATATATTGACTCTGATATGTAAAGAACACTTAATCCCACTCATGATATATTCAATTCTTGTATTCCTGCCACTGATATACTATGAGCATATTTATTAATTTTTCTGGCTTTATTGAAAGAATAAGATTTGTCTTTCCTGGATAAGATAAATAGTTTAATTTTTCTTGATATGCAAAAAATGTCAGTTTTTTAAATTTTATCATTAACATTCAATCTAAATAAACTGCAAATTTCTTTATGTACTTGTTTTTCTGTTGATATTTTCTCTGGAAAATTAGGAGTATTCATGGGAAGAAATGAACTGCTTATGAATTATTAAAGAGAAAAAGACAATCTAGAGAGAGTTTATGGGTTTGTCCCATAAATGTTTATAATTTGAGAGTAAAAAATACATATTAATGAAATTATTTGATTTAAACATTTTGGGAAAAAAATTATTTGACTTTTTAAAACTTGCTCATGCATTTAAAAAATGAATGTTTTGGAATTTCAATATATTTAGAAAAGAAGCATTTCTTAAATTTATTTTTCAAGTATTCAGTCAGTAAAAATGTGTTAACAAAATTATTAGCAAAATATGATTTTTTTTCTAAGGTTACAAAATTACAATGTATGAAAAAATATCTTTTTTTAAATCAAATTATTAAATCAAAAGTTTTGCTTTGAGTCAAAAATTAGAATATAATTTAATTCATTGTTGTAGATATGACTGTTTTTAACTAAACCATAACTAAAAAAAAAAAAAAAAACTATGATGAAAATAAATGTGAAGATTTTACATTTTATTTCTATTTCAAATATTGATTAAATATGATTTTGTTAATTACATAATTACAAAAGAATTTAAAGACGTTTTATTGTCTTCTTATTTAAAATTTTCTTTTTTTTTTGCATATTTGAATAAAATTTAAAATTGGCAAAAAATCTTTTTTAGCAGAGTATAACACTTGCAAAACTTATCTTTAGAGAATAACATGTAAAAGAAGCTTCTGACTGTTACCATGTTATTGTTAATATACTTGAAATATGGCAGAATAACTTCTTCGCATTACTCGTCTCTGCTCATGTTTCAATAATGTAATTTCAATCAAATCATAAGTTGAATAGAATTTTGAAAAGATGTTTTTTACAACTTGCTTATTCTTTGAATGTATTGTTAGTTTTCAAAAGCCACCAGTATTCATTTAAATTTTAGTATTTTGATTAAATAACTTGTAATATAAAATTTCTTAATTCAAAATTTATTTTGATTTGGCAAGCTAAGGAAAAAATATGAAAAGCTTATAATTCAGTTTCAATGTTAAAAATGAAATAAATTACTTATTAAAACAGGGAAATTAATCTCTGAAAGATAAGTAACTTGTAAAATATATGCTAAGAAAAATCTATTAATGTTGTTCCTCTGAATTGTTTGTAAAATAATTTATGTACATAATATAAAGCCTTTATTTTAAATTAAAATGAAAAAAAAATTATCAAAAAATATCATGTAATATTAAATAATATTCCAATACCTTTTTTATTTAAACGAACATCATAATTTAATTTTTTCTTACTAATATGAATTTAAATAATACAGTAATTTCTAAAAATTTAGAAAAATTCAGAAAAACATGATATGAAATTTTTGTGGGAATTAGACAGTGACATCAATCAAAGAATGATTCACAATTTAGGGGAGGGAAAAAAACATTATTTTTGATTTTAAAAGTGCAGAACACAAAATGCTTGTTGATTATCTGCATTTTCTTGTTGGTAAAAATAGCAGAAGTTAACTATTTTACTTTATTACTGATGACTAACTTCAAAGAAAAGTTACTATAATTATTTATCTAATAGTAAGTAAAGTATTCTCTTATTATGCACTTGTATTTTTTTAATATTTAAGTTATTTTTCTCTGCCAAAAGTATGAGACACAGATTTTATTTGCTTGAAGGGATACTTTTTTAAGCATTTCATTTTACATTTCAGATTGCCTTTTCAAATGCTTAATCTTAAAAATATCAATAGGCAATATGAATGAAATGGCTATGTTGCTCACACATGAATAAAAACATGTTTTGTTTATGAAATATTGGAAATATTTTATAATGTTTCCTGAATATTTTGAGATTCAATTCTTTTATTTATACTGAGATTAATATGAATATATATCTATGATATATAAATAATTTTAAAAACAAAAGTAAGTTGCTTGTTTCTTTATTAATTTTTCTGGCTTTGAATTACTTATAAAAAAACTAGCAAATTGTAATTAAAGCTTTATTATTTTTTGTTTATGCTTGTTGTTACTTTTCATTTTTAAGTATTCTCTTCTAATTTCTACTTTTAGCTCATTTAGTTTGAAATCAATATCAGTTTTTAGTCATCATGACAATAAAGCAAACCAAGTAATTTAAGAAACTATGCCTATAGATCATTTGGAAAATAAACATCATTTTCTTTAACTTTTATAATTTGATTTACTTCTCTTTTAGAACAAGATATAGCTTTTGCATGTTACATTATTATAAACATTTTTATCACTAAGTACCTAATAGAAGAAAAACCAAGGCATTTTTGGATGTTTTGTTTTCTAATTATTTCCAAACATTGCATAAAACCTCTTGTCTTTGACATAATTACTTGAGACTTATATATTTCTTAAATGTAATACAATATGTCCTCTGAAAAAGTTTTGTTTTTGGTTTACTATTTGATCCTATTCAGGTTAGGTTTTATATAGGGTATAGAAGTTGAATTAAATAATAAATGAGGATTCATTATATTATTCAACATCTGGATCAATCTGAGTATTTTTTAAAGCCAAATTACTTTTAATTCTAAATTTTACTTTTTTCACTCTTACGTTCTCAATTTTAAAGAATCGCTTATAATTTAATAATCATTCTTAACAAAAGTTAAGGATTTAATGAAAATGATTATTAAATTTTGAAGGCAGTTTAATTTCTGTAAAAGACAATTATAAAGGAAGGATTGTGAACATAGTGATAAATAAAATCTTGCATCTTTTTGGTTTACTGTATATTTAAAATGCATTTTATCAATGAAATTATTTAGAGACCATCATGTTAACTTCTGGCATTTATATTTTTTTGTTAGTTCTACATATTCATTATTTTTGATGACTATTAGTATTATTAACTTACATTTTAAAAATAAATTGTATGTACACTGTATGTACACATTTTTTATTGATGCTGAAGGTTGAAGGTCAGACAATTTAAAGTTTCATTTATAAATTATATTACTATGTGATTATTTAAGGAGATAAATTGTTTATCACAATCTTTCAAACAACTTTGTTTTTCTACATTTTATCATATCATGGTATAAAGTAAACAAATATCAGTATATATTTCATGAATTTTTTCCACATTTCTTAAAATATTTTTTATTTTAAAGCAATTAATTTATCACAATGTTATTTTCCCTTACTTTTATATTTGAATTGTTTTTCATTTTAGATGGCAATGAAGAAGGACTTTTTCTTGTTAGAGAAAGTACATCTTCACCTGGTGATTATGTTTTAAGTCTTGTGCACAGTGGTGCTCCAATTCATTATCAAATACGTCGTCATGGAGATGATGCATTTTTCAGTATTGATGGGGGACCTGTTGTTCATGGTAATTTTCTTTAAGCATTTTTCTATGTATGGTTTGTATGCCTATTCTTTGAATTGTGATAGTTTTCATTTTTCTTTACAAAATGAACTAACTTTTATTGATATATATTTTTTTAATAAAACCTTTTTTATTGAAATTTTTAAAGTTTTTTCACTATTAAAATTAGTCTTTGTAAAAAGCTCTTTATGAAAGCCTGAATAGAAGATATTTTTTGACATTTGCAAGTATAATTTGAAAATATTAATGTAATTAATGAGTTCTGTTTTTCAAATATTTTTATGCATTAAGTTAATACAATGCCAGTTTTCTACTGTATTACATAATTTCACTTACCTGTTATCCGCTATGTAGGATTTTTTAATCCTGTATTAGTTTAAAAAGCATGTTTTCCATGTATACCATTCTTTCGTGCATAGTAAATTCCTTTTGTTTTTCTTGTAATTTTCTGTATTTTTGTATAATTAGCCAATGTTGACGAAAGTATTCTGCACTTTTTCTGCTTATTACTTAAATTGAAAGCTCACATTTTAAAATCAGTTATAATTTGCAAGTTTTTTTTTCTAGTATTTAAAGTCATTATATAAAAGGAGCATATTTAGGTCTAAAACAACTAAATCAAGTTCCTTTTCTGAAAAAAAGTATTGAAACTGACATATGAATGAATTTATATGTTTATTATTTAATTTAACTATGGGTAAGAAGTTTCATTTTAGAGGGGTATGTTTGTTAATTTCTTTGATCATTAAAGTCACAGGTATTTTAATAGCATAAAAGAAATTTTGTCTTCCATTTGAAATATTATTTTAAAAAGAAATAAACTGCAGAAAACTTTTAATAAATAAATAACAAAGTTAAAATCATTTCAGTTTTTGCACTTTTGTTTATTAGTTGCTTCTTAAGTTCATCCTTCATGTCCCTCTCGACAATAACATTTCCTTTCTTTTTTTTTTATTCTTTTCTACCTTAGTGGTTTATCTCTGGATGTGAAAATGAAAAATTTTTTAAATCAGATTCGTCCAAAGATAGCAGTTATAATGAATAGTTAAACAACCACCTACAGAGAGTATTTTGCATTTAATAAATAATTGAATGACATAAGAGCCACTTAATTGAGTTCTATATAAGACCAATATAATCTGTTGTTGGCTATCACAACTAACTATTGTTTTGAATGTTTTGAATACAATTTAGACTACAATAAAATGCTAATACAATTTTAGTAGTGAAATTTTTCTGAGTCATTTATATATTTATACAAATTAATTTCTAGTGTGCAGTTTTAAACATTAAATTGAAAAATTACACATTTCTTTCTGAATGTAAGATTAAAAAATATATCTTTTATTATAATTGGTAATAAAAATAATTAATTAAAAATTAAAAAAAATATTAAAAAAATTATAAAAATTTTGAAATTAGGAAATTATGCATTTGAAATTTTATGGTATATGTAATAAGAAGAAATATGTTAATATTTAAAATTTTTGTATTCTTGTAACATAGATGAGAAATAATATATTTATCTAGGAAATAATTTAAAATAATTATATTTTATTAATTTTTGATTATTATTTAATCATTCTTAGAGTTTTACACTCGTTTTAATTCATTTAATTTTAATGAATTAAAATGAGTGTAAAACTCTAAGAAAACATCTGTATAAATATTGAGCCATTCATGACTGTCCCACTCTATGTTACAAAAAACTTTAATCTTTTACAAATGAAGGAAAAGTGTTAGTATTGTTATTATAAGCATGGAATGCACTCATCATATTTTAAGATACACTTATCCCTAAATTAGGAAGAGAAATTATTATCTGGGTAAAATTGTTTTGGAGGTTGAGGGACAAAAATACCAAATTTCATGTAGTGCTGTAAATATTAGTCACTGTGGTATTGAGTGCCTAATATAGTCATCCTTCTTTCTAAGTACTTATATTTTTTTTATCATAGTTATATTTTCTAACCATCTAGACTAACCTTAATAATTAAAAATGTATTTTGGTGGTTCAGTAAATTAAAATGAATTTATTTGAATATTTGTGGATATATCTGCTCTATTTCTAGTTAACTGAATAATTTCACTACTTGTCAAGAAAGTCTTTAATTGCATTGAACCTCCAGAACAATTTTACCCAGATAATAATTTCTCTTCTTAATTTAGGAATAAGTGTATCTTGAAATACGATGAGTGTATTAAGATACACTTATCCTTTAATTAGGAAGAGATTTAGGGATAAGTGTATCTTATATAAGTGTATGTTAGGGATAACTCATCGAAAACATTGACTGTATAGTCAATGTTTTCCTGTCTGAATTTTAATGGTGCATAAATACATTGTATTCTGGTTTAAGTTCTAGAATACAAAAGAGAACTCTTGTTATAGCCCATTAAGTTATAACCTCACTCTTTTTTAAAAAAAATTTTGTTGGCTATTGTAGGAACACTCTTAATGTTCATCTTATCTTGGAAAACCCAATACTGGCTACCCAAAATGCTAAATCAAGAAAAACTAAAGATATCACTGCAAACTTTAGTTGGCAGGTAACATATTATACAAAGAAATTGCTGAAATTACAACTTCCTGTGAAGTTGGGATGGTGTCAAAATCAGTAATCAGTGTAACTGCCATTGTTGGTTATAACACCTCAATCTCCACACACCTCATATTTAAGAGATTTTGGTTGTATCTTTTGAATATAGCTGTCCATGTGGCTTACAAATACTGTCTAAGTTGATCTGGTTTAGCCGTGGGTGTTGTATGCTAGACCACTTGATACATATGTATGGACCACATATTTTTGATTGGCGATAGATCTGAGAACAAGCTGGTCAAGAAAGCAATTCAACTTTATATGTTAATAAGAAATCTTGAACATTGCCTATCATATGTGATTGTCTTGTTGAAATATAACCAATGACCAGCAATGCAGTTACAGAAGCACCACAGGCTCCAACTTTTCAGAAATGTAATATTAGCTATTCAATGTACCATGAATGCATATTAGAGGAATTAGGCAGTGAAATCTAATATCACTCCAAATCATGATACCAGGTGCAGAACCATTGTCTCAATGCATAAAGCAACAGTTCAGCTGTTTCTTACCACATTGCCTCCAGACATAAATCCTACTATCATGGTGGTGCAACTTGTCCTTTTTGGACCTTGCACCGTAAAACCCAACCAACCTACTATCATGGTGTTGCAGGCAGAAGAAAGATTCATCAGTAAAAACAATGTTATTCGATTCTGCTGTTTATGTTTGTCGTTCATTGCATTGCTGGCAGTTAAAACACACATGTTTTTTATAAAGGGTAAACGAAGCAAGGGCTTATCATAGAGATTCCATGCTACTGCAATCATTTTCAGACAAAAAAAGAAAAAAAAAAATTTTTTTTTCTTGTTATATTTTGTATGTGCATAATATAGTTGGCATGCTTCTAATTTTATAATTATTGTTTAATTTTTACTTTCACATATTCCCTTTTTATAAGTATGAATTTATATTGGAATATTTTTAAAATTTTATGCCAAACATTAATAGAAAATAAAGAACCAAATGGTTTGAGTTACAAACGGTTATAACTATAGTAAAACCAAATGAGTGGTCACATCTGGTCCCTTGTTCACACAAAAACATTTAGAAGAATTTCATGTGCCATATATATTTGATTGAGTTATAATCATCTAATGTTATAAACTTCTAATGACATCATCCAATTCTTTGAATATCTTCAACCATGATTCAATTAATGCAAAATTTCTAAGATTGAGCATTTTGGCAGTGGTTACAAATTATCTGATTGTATGACTTGATATTGTATTCACTAATATTCATACCTTCAACTAAAATTTATGTGTAAATTATTTATAAATATTTAATGTATCACTTGTTTCAGCCTACAGAATATTGAGGTTACTCTCTTGTCATCTTAAATATTCCTTTATTGTATCATGTTCCACTAATAAAAACCACAAACATATGTATTCTGTACTATCAGCTTTTTGTGGAAACATTTCTAAATTTTATTCTCTGGAGAGCAATAGCTGTTTCAAAAGGGCATATCAACTACACACACTCCTATGTGTGTTCAAAAATTGTTTAGAGAAACTTGATGATGATATAAAATATTTACAGGAAAGGAATATTTCATGTTTTCTTAAATGTTAATAAAACCTTTGTACATTGGTTGAATAAGTAAAACAGTAAATGAATTTAGTCTAATACTATTTTTAGCTTCATTTCTAATGTAGTTCTATTTTGTCATTCATTCATTGGTTTGCATGCATAAATAAATCTGCTGGGAAAAAATATATATCTGATCTTCACTATTAATTTTTTAATGTTTAATACAATTAAAATCTTCAGTGAACTAAACAGAACAGCAAAATATGTTTTTTAATTATAAGTTCTGTATTTTTCAGTAATATTTTACTTATATTCATTCTATTTATGGCAAATTGTTTTATACTTTCTAAAATTAAATAAGAAAAAAATTGTTATAAAATATGTTTTTGAATACAATTTTTGGCTGTATATATTTTTTAAAAAATGTGCTATATATAGCATTATAAAATATAAATTAATACCGAATATTAAAATAATCAAAATCATCAGAATTTGTCTTAAAAATTGTGTTTTTAATGCTATAATAAAAAGAAGTGTATAGCATTTAAAAAAAATTTAAACATCTGTATTTTCTATTGTGTGACTTATTTTTCTGCAAATTGATGAAATAGTATGGTGTTAACTGTATGACAAAATTATATGTTTCTAAAAGTTTTTTGATTGAAATCATATTTCATTCCATTTATTTTTTGCACCAATAGGACTTGAAATGTTGATTTCTTACTATCAAGATGGTGCTGAAGGTCTTTCTACAAAATTAGGTCAAATGTGCAAAGGAAATCCTCCCCCATCTGATTGTCGCAGACATGGTCGAACAAATCTTCTCCATCGAGCCACTAAAGAAGGTAAATATAGTTGATAGTATTCATGTTGAATTTCAACTAAATTGGTCATTTAAAAAAGGATGATAGGATAGCCTCTGCTTAAGATAGAAAGGCTTGTTTTCTTTATAACCGCTTCTCAACAATAAAATAATTTCTTTTAAAGAAAACTGACTGTATATTTTTTTTAGCTAATATGTATTAATTTAAAGTTTTTAACTGCAAAATTTTTTTTCAGATATAATAAAAGAAATTTGCATTTAAAACTTAATTATATTATAAAATTTATTAAACAAAACCTTAAAAAGAACTATTTAAAGTTTCTGCAATACCTGTTAAAAATATTCAAAATATATATAATGAGGAAAAAATTCCCAGTAAGAATAGTTATAGGTGTTAGCAGCATCATTGAATGCAGCCACAAAATTGTTAATGTTGTGGACTACAATTCAACTGTTCATGGGTTCTATCCAACTTTGTTCTTGGATATTTTTAGTGTTTGGATTCTATTTTAATTATTCAGTAGCAGACAAAACAAACCTCTGATGAAATCCATTGAATATCAAAAATCTCATTTAAGCAACATTTGATAAAAGAAAAATTTCCATTATGACAGCTTTTAAATGAACATTTATAAATATATTGGTTTGTAGTTTAGAAGAAATATAAATTTTAATGCAGAAAATAATATTTTTCTAAGAAAGAAAAACATTCAATGAGCATTTTACAGATAAAATAAGTGTGAAAAGCAGAAATTAATTATCATATCTGTAATTGAAATGTTTTCAGTTTGTTGATATTGGTACAGTCTTTGGATCATTTTGAATTCTGTCAATGATACTGTTCTTAGTGGAAAATGTTGAGTTTGATCTAATTTAATGTTAAACAGTGGGAAAAGAATATTGGAATTCTATATTTGCATACTGATTTGTTGGAGTGGGTGTTTGAAAGCTTTTTTGGTTTTCTCTCTTGTGACACTTGATCATGACACTGCGGAAATTTTTTATAGAAGGTATTGTATGATAGATGTTGAATGCCATCAATTATTAGCCTGTCTGCTGATATTTGAAAGCATTCAACTATCATAAATTATCAAGTTTTATAATTTTCCTACATGTGCATTACTTACGACTGTGTCCTATTTGTATCAATGTAGAAAATGCATAAAATATGAAAGAATAGTTGAAGTGAGATTAATCAAAAGAAAAATTTGCCTGTAAATCAGGCTGGAATATGTTGACGCATTAATACAATTCTCATAGAAAAAGCTGATAAGCCAAACATTTGTTAGTTCTTAAAGATGTACATTTTGAGAGTTGAGATGAAATACATATTGGAGAAAATTCATATATCTATTATTAATCACTTAGTGATAATTTTGCATTTATTTTTCATAGTTTTAATCTGAATATTTTTCAAATGTTTAATTTGATGACTGCTGATTTCTGTGATGATTTGCTAATTTCTGTGACTAAAGTTAACATTTCTTTGAAATAGAATTTTTTATATGTTTTATTAACTCATTTAAAAATCAGAAGAGTTAGAGTATTCTATATTGAAGATTTGATGACAAATAATTACATTTTGCTAGTGTTTCAATGATTGTAGCTCCCTGTTAAATCTAGCTATCTGTTCTTTTGCATTAAAATATTTCTTTTCATAAACTGAAACAAGTTGATAAAATGTTTTACATTCCATGCAACCTTTCTGGAAACTCATTTTATTATGTAGATTGAATGAAATTCTCACTGTATCGTATCTTTCATTTTGTTATATGACTGTTGTGAATGTCAGCTGTTATTATATAAGGAAAAACAAAAACTTTATTTTGCTGCTGTTGACACCGTTGCTAACTGAACCAGTCAATGGTTGACTTTAATTTATCATGTTAATTGAATTAGATTCAAATAAAAATATGAGTGAAAACTGATCTTTGACTAGAAAACCATTGGAACATATTTAGATTGAGTGAATGGAATGTGAAAAGTTTTTATCATTGAAGAGATTCACTCAAAATTAATTGAAATGTCAGTAGTATTGATTCAAATTCTGTAATTATAAATTATTATTCTTGTTTTAGTCTCCCTATAAAAATTGAATGTGGTATGCTGCATAATTTAAACACAATTTTTGAAATTTTTCAAATTAAATAAAATTTTCATGAGAATTTCCACTTTCTCTTTAAAACTTAAAATGTATTGCAATAAAATGTATAAATATCATAAATATTCAAAATTATAATTAAAATACAAAATTTTCAACATAGGTTAGTTAATGTATTATTTTCTTACGGTAAATAGTTATTCTGAAGACATTATCTGAGCTAATACTTAAAATCGTTCCTTGTGTTAAATTGAAACCTCTCAGCAGAGTAATAAATTTACTCATTGAAAAGTCATAGAAATATTAACTGCCTCTATTTGAAAAAATAATTTTCTGATGTTATTCAAATTATGAAAAACTATTAATAAGATCGATTGCAAAATTGAATGGTATTCTGTTATCATATTCAAAAAATCATCAGTGGCAAGAAATATTTAGTAAATTATCAGTTAAATTTTTATTTTAAAATGGTTAGTTAAATAATTAATTAAATAATCATTCAAAAAATTTCCAGCTAACCGCATTCAATAGCTTAATACCTTTTATTTTTTCAAACAGTGATTCAAATTTATATATGCACTATGTTCAAGATTTTAAAACATAGAGATTCACAAAATGAGCTTGTTGAATCATAAATGGCTGAATATGATATTGTTTGTTTGGACCCAGAGGAAATATTTGAGTTTCTTATTTTCATTAGTAATGTTATAACATTTTTTGTTGAAAGATGTGCTTTTAAATTAATATAAAATGTGATTTTGCATATTAGAATAACTAAAAAACTTATTAATTGAAAAAGGTGTTTTACTATTTTTAATTTTACAAGGTCATATTATCTTTCTCTACAGTAAACAGAAAAAAAATTACCATGTTTAGTCAGTAATAAAATCTACTGGAAAAGAAATTCTGCAAAATGTTTGTAGACCCCTGTGGAATTTTTATTTGCAAAAAATGACTGTTTAGTAAGAAAATAACCAAACCTGAAAATATGAAACCTAGTTGAAATTAAATCTTAAGAGGAAATGTTTCAGGAGTTTTATTACTCACTTTCTTATTAACCCATTAAATTTATTATGTCTTAACTATGCAGAGAAAAAAAGTGCTGAATCTTGCATTGTTAGGAAATTGCTCTGATTTATTTAAAAATCTAATTACCATATTTTTCTGCATATAATCTAGAATAGTATCTGCGGATTATATACAGGACATTACTGCAAGACCCTCTTTTTTTTTGAGTAAAAGAAAAAAACATTGTATAGTTCTCAGTGGCATATAACCACAATTTTTATGTTGAATAGTGGAAAACATATACTGCCGATAAAGTGGTATAATACATAATATAAAATACACTCTATTATTAAAAATGTAGTAAATTGTACAGAAAAAAAACATTTATTTTGAAAAGTGTATGATTAGATTATACTTTTAACATTGTCATTGAGAAGTGTGATAAACTGAGATAAAAGTATCAGATCGATCAAGCACTATCTTTTTTTTTTTTATTTTACTAAATTTTACTAAGTGACAAGATTGTAAAACTTGTTAATTAGTAAAATTTATCATTTTTAATAACTTTTAAAATATAGTTAGACATATTTTGAAAATAGTATTTATTTCATTAATAATTAAATGAAAGAAATAGATTTTTTCTGAACTGCTCATTGGATACATTTTTTCTTTTTTAATACATTATTTGTCTTTCAGCTTACATTAAAGTTTGTCTCTTTTTTTTAAAATATTTTTTCTATAGCTTTTAGTTTAAAATGGGCTGTGTAACCAACAAGCCTTTGCTTGCACATTAGAGTTTATAAATTTAAATATTTTCAGAATGAAATAGCTCAGGTCAAAACAAAACATGAAATTAGCATAGTCGATAACAATGATAATATCTTTCTGAAAAGCCAAATTCATTCTTGAACATAATAGGACAAAATTGATTATAGCTGAAATAAGTCAGCAGAGTCATAACACCATCTGTTTATTTCATACTAAACATAAATTACATTTCTTTCAAAACTTTATTATAAGTTTTTCTGATGGAGAATATTTGTTATATTATTCATAGTATCATATAATACACATTAAAATTTTTTAACTTTTTTAACATATAATCTGCAGATTATGTACAGGAAAATATAGTATTTTTTATTGGTTTGACAATTGTTAGTTGGTATGATTATGCAAAAGAAGTATGATTGAATAGTTTTTTAATGAAAAATAATTTTTATAAAAAAATAAATACAAACATGTTTAACATTAATGTAATTTATTCAAATTGTATGAATAAATAATTATTTTATATTAGATTGTTTAAATATTTTAAAATTTATGTTGGGAAATTTTAAATATTATTTTCATGTACAGGTAAAAAGTTACATTTTATTCCCAAAAAATGTTTATAATTTACTACTATCTTTTCCTTAACTAATTAGCATCCATAATTTTCATATTACATTAATTCACAGGTGAAGTAACTGTTGTACGTGAGCTTGTGAAATCTGGGTACCATAACTTAGATGCAAAAAATCAAGAAGGTCAAACTGCTGTGCATTTAGCCAGTATTATGGGATACGATGATATTCTTGAAGTATTATTGAATGTCGGAGCAAATCCAAATATATTAGATGGTAGTGGATTTACCCCATTGCATGTAAGTAATTAAAATGTATTTTTATGTTATTTCATTTGTTTCTTAAAGATATTTCATTAATGATTATTATGAAAATTCAGATTAGTATGTGAAAATTGAAGTTAATGCTTATTGACTTTCTTAAATATCAGGAATAAGAAGTGATAACATTTTCTAATTTACTTTAAAGTTAAGAATTTAATCATGTTTAAGTTTCTTGTATCTAATAGTTTAAAACTGGAAATTTTATATTGTAAAACCTGATTTGTTACCAAGTAGTTGATGTTGGTAAATGCTTAAGGATCATAATTTATGTTTTGCTTATCAATAATTTTTTTCAATATTAAAAGTTGTCATATCTTTACCACAATTTTAAGCAAATAATAATACATATTTATTTACAGATAATTAAATAGCTAAAAAATACCTCTGAATGATAAACAAGTTGATAAATTATCTAAATAAACTCATCTGTAAAAGAATCAAGGAGTAACAATTTTCAGTATTGTAAAAAAATTTATGTTTAATATTTCTTAATTTTTTAAACTTCTAAAGGATCTGATTGGTTAATTTTGGCGCAGCTTGTCCATTTTTTGGACCTTGCGCCATAAAACCCAACCCAACAACCAACTGATTGGTTAATTCCTCTTTGTTAAAAAGAAATAACATTTAATTTTGTTTCATTCAAATTAAATTTTTTTTTATTATGCAGAAGTATGAGACATTAAACTGAAACCACTTCAAACTCTTAAATTTTAACCCTAAAGGAAAAATCCTTTTCCAATTACTAAAATTCTAAACAAATTTTGCACGTGTTCAAGTTGACATCAAGTTATAAGTTGCAAGAATACATTCCAGTGTAGTAAACCAGTTTGGTGCATCTGTTGCCATACTGACTCAAGGCATTTTGCCAAATATTTTCTAGCATTTCAGTCTTCTGTGTCAACATGGAAATTGTTCACTTATCAAAGTGATAAAATATAAGCAAAGACCCTGTATATCTTTAATGAATATGTTGCCTAGTTAAAGCACTGACTTCAACAGTTACTCTTTTCTCATTTGGAATTTTAAATATTGATAATAATTTGT